>JAOVYW010003898.1:26913-46103 GCA_025775045.1 Hiodon tergisus | reverse complement strand
CCCTCTGTCCTTCACACTAACTCACACTGCTCCGCACTAACAAACTCACATTACCCTCTGTCCTTCACACTAACTCACACTGCTCCGCACTAACAAACTCACATTACCCTCTGTCCTTCACACTAACTCACACTGCTCCGCACTAACAAACTCACATTACCCTCTGTCCTTCACACTAACTCACACTGCTCCGCACTAACAAACTCACACACTGTCCTGCTCCTGCCCAATGAAAGCCTAGCAGTAAGCCCCCGAGGTTCAAAACACAAATATCAACAAAGTTGTACAGTTCTTTGAATTTACATTCCAAGAGCCTTACATTTCCTTTAAACTAAAGTCTGCTTTTTTGAGCGATTAGAATATTTTTTTGTACATTTTGCTGTATTTATTGGAAGTATAATAGTTGTGTACAGCCACAACCAAATAAAATTGTTTTAAATGAAAAATCTTAAATAATTTTTTACATATAAAAATAAATGTGATAAAAATATTATAAATACTTATTTTTTTTAAATGTATGTACAACATAGTTACAACAACTTATATACATATGTACATGTTACAGGAAGCTGAGGTCATTTGAAAGATAAGCCTTCACTTAAGTTTGTAGCACCAAAGGATTTAGGATGCACCAGAACTGTAAAAGAAGAAAAAAGATTTCACAAACCTTAGCTAGATGATATTACAGTGTGTTTAAGGAGCCGAAATAAAAAAAAAGAACGTGGTAGGATTAAACAAAATGTTACACAATGCTACATAGATTTACAGTTTCTTAGATTTTCAAATTTTCACCTTATTAAATGTATTTACTCTGTTATTACAGGACGTATCTAAACCGCAACCCGTGAATTTTAGGATGGATAACGTAAGAAAAATAACGACAAAATTTTGCATTAAACAGGGAAATACCCACCCTCGCTCAGTCCTTAGTTCACTTCACTTCGACGCTAAGACCAGAACTAGCTGAAGGGGTGCATTTTCCACAGTAACCTCCACACATTCCTGTCACTCTGCTGCCATCCTGTGGAACACATAGGGACAACAGTGCCACGTTGATAAGCGCACTAACTAATTAATTACTGTACATAATTTCCAGGTAGGTCATCAAGGCTGGCAATCTGACTAATGACCAATGGGAATGGGTGATGAAACTCTACTGAAGATCAGAAATTCGGTGGAAGGAACGTTTAGAACCTTCAGGAATAAATAGATGGATTACATAACATACATTTGACATTACAAAACAGGAATTTGGAAAAAGAATATCACTTGTACTAAAAAGATACTAAGGAGGGAGAAGGGGGATTCGGGGAGAAAACGAAAAAAACATTTAACATTTCACAACAACCCATTCAGTTCCCTTTCTCTGTAGTATGAATTATCTCATTGTAAGTGCCCTCCAGAGCACTTGACCTAAAACAACTGGCTTTCAGCAAACGACCCCACTGTGATTACTCGAGTGCGCACGTCTTTGAGGTGCACTCCTCTCTCCTGCCAAGAGCCGCCCCACCGCCCGATTTCCATCACAAAAACGGGACGGTTAACTCCTTTCTGAAGCGCTTGAATGTGCCTCTTTAAGGTAACAGGAAAGTCTCTAGGGAAAAGTTTGAGAAAATGAAACGAGTTGGACGTTTGCCCAGAGTCTGCTCACAGGCCTGGAGGGGGAAAGTCAGTCGCTAGGAGTGGAGAATGAGGAGAAAAAATATAACCCAAAGAGCCATCATATTCTTAAGGTTGCGGTTCTTCCCCCTATGAAATGTAATTTGGGGAAAAATCGGATTTTAAATGATTAATGTTCTTAATATAAACAGTGGGGTGTGATAAAAGAACAAAAGAAAACCAATCAGAGTATCAGCACAGACGACACAAGCTTACAGTGTGACTACAATACTGGCCAAACGCCCTTGAATGGAACTGAAATGTTAGTATATTTGCCATAATTATACAACTTCCAGCTAACACATAATAGAATACTCGGAAAAAAACAATGTATCATTTATTTTTTCGAGGCACCTTAGCTTTTATAATTCCCCAAATATATCAGGAGAAAAAACAGGTTAATGCTTTCTTGATTGACTAGGTATATTGCTGCTTTATGAGCGTATGAGTGTGTGTTGTGGCAGGTGTACCTGTTTGTTAAGTGTGCTTTCGCATTACCTGTGATTTATGAATATCTGCTACAGCATAGTTTCCTTGAGAAATCCATTTAGTCTCTCCAGCCACCAGAAATCCCGTTCCAGAAAGGTTTAAACTGAATCGACCCTAAAAGAAACATGAAACGAGAAACGTTTTACTAGCACATCTTTTTCGATGTGGCTCACCTTTCATCCTCCTTACAGGAGGTGGCACTAGAGCTACTGTAACACGCCACAAGTCTGTTTCTGCTCACTACAGGTCTGCTGAAAACGGCTACTCGAAGTGACAAATCGTAACCTTTCTACAAACAAGCCCGTCTTTTACAGGCAATGTAAGGAAAACACAAAGCACTTTTCCCTCGCACAACACATACGATAAAAAAAAAAAAGCTAAACAAAACATGAACGCTGAACCGGGGGTGACCTGCAGAACTCAGACCCGTGCGGGGGGCTGAATTTCGCTTTCTGCTCATTTCCTTTTCCAGAGTTGTCTGGGCTGCTCCTGAGAATCCTGTCACAAACGCCACAGTTGCAAGGGCAGATGGCAGAGGAGAAAGGCAGATATGCAATACACTGTGCTCCAGACCAGAACATCTGTGGGGTGAGCCTCTCTTTTAGTCTCCCGCTGAAAGACTGCGGACAACACAACACAGATTCCTCCCCGTCCAAAGTGATTGGCTGCTCCCGAGTCTGAAAGGGTTAGCGTATTAGCCTCGCTGCCCCGCGGGTCATCTGTCTGAAGCCGCACGGAAGACCAGTATTCCAGTTTAGAGGCGCGCTAAGACAGCCCTGTCTGCGATTCCTTGTCTTTAGCGGCTGGCAGAACGGTCAGTGGAAGGGGGCGCCACTGAGCAACCTCTCCTCCTACCCCCTGCTTTTTTGGGCTATTAACCAGAATAAGGAAGTGCATATCCTAGTTCCTCACCTGCGGACACCGGGCGGCACTATAGCAGTCTCCCGCTGTGGCAAACGGGACCCGGTGACCCTCAAGTGTGACAGCAAACTGCCAGTCCGTTGCTGAGCAACAAGGGAGAGAAAAGGAAGTTTCACCTCTATTAGTCAGAAGTAGTGAAACACATTTGGCTGTGAATTGTTGAAATGAGCTATACAAATGATGTTTATTATTACGACGCACAATGCACCGATGGCTACATTTTCAAATCCCACCCGGGTCTTCGCCACCCTCCTTCCACACACATTACAGCTGGCACCATTAAACTGTATCAGGCAAAACCGTGGCAGAATTCAAACCTTAACCCCCCCCAACCGACCTCAAACTGCGATTTTTAGCTCCCCTATTGAATGAAAATTGTATTGTTTTATAAGACAACTTGTTTTACCAGAACCAGAACATGGCGAGTGGCTTGCAATGCGCTGGTTGGCCAATTACATGTAAAGAGGCAGCAGCAATGGCCTAGTGCCGGGAGGAGGAGGCGCGGCGATCCTGTGCAGAAGCACACTTGTGGTTCTGCTGAGGAGAGGGAGGTGCTCCTTACAGCATGGAGGAAGCCCTCAACCTTGCCACAGTTTCATCTCCTTTGCTTTCTCTCCTCCAGCCAAACGCCATTGTTGGCAAGACTGCGCCTTTTTATTGCAAAGGACTCGGATTCAGAGAGCCACCTCTCTCTTTTCTGTGAGAAATACCCGATGCTAATATTAGTGCGGCTTAAGCATATGTACGGTAGATCTGGGCATCTTGTGCAATCGGTCTCCGTTTGCATCTCTCCTTCTTCTTCGCAGAGTTCCGATTACTGACTTGAACAGAAGACAAAGCTTCCCCGATTACAGACTTGAACAGAAGACACAGTAAGGACGGCCCTAACCATCAGTGGACAGGCGCCTCTGCTACTCACTGACGATCTGCATCTTGCTGATGTCCAATCGGACCTTGCGGAAGACCGATAATCCAGCCGCACTGTAGTCCCTCCTGCATTCACAGTCCTCCCGGCGGCTGCCGTTGTAGGGACACTCCGTGGGATTGGTGAGCCTGGATCGGGCAGACGCCGGCACGGGGGGCTCTTTGTTAATTTGGAAAAGGAAGGCCCGAGGATGGCCGGCCGGCACCCCGCCCTCCCCAAACCTGAAAATGGAGTTACCTGAATCCGAAGACTTCGGAGAAATTCTCTGCCTCGTCCTGCATCAGCGTTATGTACTCCCTCGGGCTGTCTGACTGCATCCCTTCACAGTAGATCTGAGAAGAAGGAGAGAAAAACTGCTTATGTTTATAAATAAAAAGAGGACCATTAAAATAAGACACAGAAATGTCAAAAACGGAGGTTGAGCGTCTTCACAATAAAGACTCTCGAGACAACTCCACAAGGTCTCCCGAGGTCAAACAAAAGGTCTACACTTCATCCATTAAGCATGCGGTAATAATATATTTGAGGCTTAATCTGAAAAGATATATCTTGCTGAAAGTCTAGTAAATGGTGAATTATTGTGGTTGAGAGGAGGAGGAGCATACCCAGAAATACGCTCTGTGTTCGTAGAAGATATAAAACAGGGATATTACCTTGAGTGCTTTCCCCTGCAGGCTCAGTAAACGCTCTCCGTCCGGCACCAAGCCATTCAGCCTCTGCGCTTCGCTGCAGCTGCCGGGCAAACGGCCTGAAGCGACCAGGGGGCAGGGGTTTTTGCAGGAGGAGTCACACCCGAGGACAAACAAACAAAAAACGATTTTGGAGAAAACAAATGTAAAAAACGCGATGCACTTACATGCAGTTCTGCTGCAGGTCCGACGGCCCTCGGGCTTTGCATGGACCGGGCAATGCTCGCCACTCTCGCCCCCAGCGGTGACGCACTGCACTGTCCTTTCAGCCACGCCCTCTCCGCAGGTGACCGAGCACTGGGTGGAGGGGGCGCACCGACCAAAGTCAGCTCACGTGTTTGATCCAAAAGCCAGCCTGGTTAACTTCAGCTTCATTGCTCTGACAGCTGATCAACTCATCAATGAGCGACAACTTTTTAAAAAAAGTTTATTACAGGATGACTAAGTATCATATCAGTTTTCCCCTAAAAATTCATCCACATACCAAACCGGCAAAGAATCACATTGTCATGATATTTCAACAAAAAAGCAGCCAGATTTGTCCAGATGTTGGCCCTCCACATCAGGCCAAAAAGACATGCTTCATTCCTAAAAATAGCCACTCACCGGTCCCCAGATCCCAACCCTCCAGGCCTGGGGACCAACACAGGGACCACGGTTGCATGTGAGGACACCCTCCGGCGGTATCCCAGGACAGTTGGTCGAAGATTGGTACCCATACTCGTACTGATCCTTCCCAGGATGCACCTCGCTGCAGAACACCAGTCTCCTCTGGTACCCCTCCCCACAGCTGGCTGAGCACTGCCAGGGAAGGCAGACACGGCGATGTAATGCGAAACCAAACAGAACAAAACAACAATTATCAAAATGTAGTTACAGAATGCTGCAATATGTATCCTATCGATAACAGGGCCTTTTTCAGAATTTTCATATAGAAACAAACATGGAACATAGAAACAAGATCCCAAATAAACGAGTACCCTTTTCATAAATCTAGAGCATTAAAATAATTTAAGACTATTCACGGGTGATCAAAACCACTTCCCTACAGAGGCTTTACAATCCCGCTTAATTGGATGGAAAAAACGGGAGAAAATTAATTCTGACTAGTGCTCTGAAAGTAGTGCTGCGAAAACTCAAGGATCCGTGAAAAAAGACTGCAGTGCGTTGATTCTCTACCTTCAGGGGTGGATGTTAATCCCCTGGATTGGAGTGTCCACTTAGAGAGGTTGCATTATAGTTACACGGCAGTCAGTGAAACGAGCGCAACACTCAACGGGAGATGGGATCAGCTCCCCAGAGGGCAGAAGCAGAAACAGAAGGTTTTCAGGAAAAAAGCTATTGTTCTCTTTATCCGTCTATTACAGACTAATCTGAGAGAAGAAAAAAATTAACTTTTCTAAAGTGTAAAATTATATATGTTTGCCCTAAAATATTTGTTTTGTTTTTTTTGGGTGTTCTCGCATGCAAGTCATAGTTTTGTGTAAGATAAAAAAAAAGCTAAACTCTTCCGGTCCTATAGAGGTTAGCAGGCACTGTACTAGGTCCCGTATTAGCAAGGTTTGCTAATCCTCTGGTCAACGGCGCGATGGCTCACCTCCGACCATTCCCCGGTGATCCACACAAACTCACAAGGCTGAGTGTTGCAGCCCTCTGCGTCCTCTGGCCTCTCCTGGGCCATACAGTGTGTCTCGAGGGCCTCTGCCCCGTTCTCATCCAGGCACAGAACCATGCGACGCCTCTGGCCCGACCCACAGCTTCTGCTGCACTGCAGTGCCAAATAAAGGCCAAAAAAAAGAATGACCATCAGTGAATCTCAAGACCACTGATTTCAGAGATTAAAGTTCCGAAATGGAGGATATAAAAGATAGCTTTTACATAGGAGGAAGAAGATAAACTGAAACAGGAGACAGGTATTGGAGACAGGTATTTCTGTTCTGTCAGGTTCCCACTGCTATAAGTGGTTATTAAGCTACTTTGCATTTTGCTACCATCAGTTCTCTGTCATTCTTCTTCATCAACCAGTGACAGCTAAGAGTCCAACATGGCTGTTTACGTGAACGAAGACGTCAGTGACGCACATTAAGGATTCATTCACCCTTGTCACTGCATCAATAACTTTAATAAACAAAGATCATGACGTTTCCACTCTGCTGAAGGGTAACCAAAGCATCCCAACGTCAAGAGAATTGCGTCACCAACACAGTTGTAAACCACTTTAGCCATTTCAGAATGAATGCCAGCTGTGAGTTATACTGGTCTGCTTTCGATCTTGTCAAACAACCCAAGTGCCTCAAAATGTTATTATGAGCCATACACAGTCCTAGAAAGGAATGTTCCACAACCAACTGGCCTTCCAATCTGTTAAATCGGACACATTGCTGTTAATGATTATCCAGCCAATTTTGAAAAATCCCAATAACAATATCATATGCAATACCAACAAGTTAACACATTTGGAGGTGTATCGGCATACAAGGTACATTAAGTTTTTCCTAGTGACAATTTAAGGAAATGTTAAGCAAAAAATTCATACATTTTCCTTACAGTATGGCTAATTAAAAGGGAAGGGTATTGAGCCTGTTCCTAAGAATCATGTCACAGGCTGTACGTTTCCAGAGGGTATGGGGCTCTAGAAACCCTCTGTGGAGAAACATGACCCATCAAACATCCAGCGACAGAGCAAACTCCCATAATTACGCCCAGCTGTCGACAGTGGCAGCGGGGAAAGAGGGGGGCAGTTGGTATTTCCAAACGAACCTCTCAACTAATTAGACTTTGCGTCTAAGTGCTAACGATTTCATGCTGCTTTCTAACCTAGTTTTAAGGCCTCTGTTTAAAAAAAATGTTGGGGGGGGGGGGGGGTTCACTACATGATCAATGTGATTCGACTTACTTTCACAACCCTTACATTTAAACCGTAAGACTGCGCACAGAATTAATTGTGTGAATTAATATATGTAAACCCTATTATCTTAACAAGTTAGCTAGACCTAACTCTCCCTCATCAACCGCTGGACAATTTGGACCTCCTTTGGCCCACTTACAAGAAATGTCTCTTTCGTGAGCAGAAGTTTGGTCCAAAAAAACAGTTCACACCATGCTTTAATAAAGACACTCAAGCTCGTCACCAGCGCGGCGCGTCTCGCTCGTTGTTTATTTTGAAGGGAGTGCGGTTCAGTTCACTTGGTGCGCCTGCGCTTACCCCGTGCCACTCTCCCTCGCTCCACCTGTAGCGAGATGGGCAGTCTGCGGCCTGGCAGGGCTGGCTGGACGCGGGCCGAGATGTTAGCTGGCACTCCGACTCTTCCGGGCTGCGTTGCTCTCGAATTTGACAGAAAACTTCGCGCTGCTGCCTTCCTCTACCACAAGACACGGAGCACTGGACCGGGATGGAAGGTAAGATTAGATATTTTCCTCGGTTTGTTGCAGACAAAGGCTGAGGTATTTCGAAATCCCATGTAAAGCGCTCTATTTAACCGAATTAATAAACAAAGCGCATAAATGTATTTCACTCAGTAGCGAATAGCATTTAAAAATAAAGTTTAATTTATAAAAGAAAAAAAAAAACATTAACATTGAGCTAAAATTCGAATACATTACGACCCACTTTAAATTAGTATTTTAGTTCATATTATAATTGTACACAATGTGCATAAATTCCTGCGTATAATATGTCTAACCTTGCATATAATTTCAGATTTGGATACGTTATGTATAAAACTTATTTTAAAAATTTTAAAATAGACTTCCACTTTTATTGGTGCCAGTACACAAACTTATTTACTTACTACAAAACATTATTAAAAAGGCATTCAACGCAAAATTACGTGTCATAGTTTTCTAAAAGTTTTGTAAAAAAAAAAAAAAAAAAAAGGAGGATTTTCATAAAGTATAAAGTAGTTTTTTTAACCTGCTTTCATATTTTAAATGTCAGTTCATTAATTCATTTTAAAAAAAAGAAGAGAGATTAATATTGCAACAAGCACAAACATTCAACCACTACAACTGGGTCGTCTCTCCGTGCCATCCTTCAATTCCAAAACCTGAATCACAATATCCTCACATTATCATTATCTTCACCATCACCATCCATAAACAACCAGCCAATGAAATTAAGCACTGCAAACCCAAATGGAATAAATTTCGTAGACTTGACCCTCTGATTCAAAAAGTGCTTTATCGAGAAACCAACTTTGTAACACTGTTTGAGTCACTATATATATATATATATATATATATATATATATATATATATATACGGTATCTATTTGCAATAAATACCTTAGAACATATTCAGCCATTTTTCAATAAGGTTGCCAATTTGCCAAAAAGTCTTTGATTTACCTCTGATCCCTGTGATAATCCTGACTCCTGCAAACTGCAACTGAAAGTGTGATAAACTGTGTTGCACTTTGAAGTGGATTAGACTGTATTGCAAACCTTACCCATATTACTCACTGGCTGTTTACAAAATAACGACAACAAAATAAATAAATAAAATAAATAACACCCAATTACTATCTATTGCGAAACATTATTGCGCTTAATTTACGTGGTCGCAGTACAATATTTGAATATGATTTGGAGGTGTGAATATGTTAGCCTAAATAGCTATAGAATGCTAAATGTTCTGCATTTATATTCTCAGTCTGATTGATTGATTGATTGATTAATTTATAATTGTGGGGGGAAAAAAACAGTTGGATAAGATAAAGTAAAAGATTATAGTGCAGTGCAATAGGCTCTGTGTGAGGCGTTCAGCCTTACTTTGTTTTAGGGCGATGTAAACGCAAAGTGACGGGGGTATTTTTCCAACGTGCGCTCACACCATTCCAAGTTAATAAAGACCAGATTTCCAAAAGGCAGTGACAGCCAGGAGTGGGAAGAGTTATGTTTATTTTTTTAAAGGGAAGTCATTCTGATCAGTTAAATAATTGGACACATATATTAGAATCTTTATATTTATTTTTAGTTAGACGCATGCATGAAACAGAAAAAGCAACCATCATAGTTTTGTTAAAAAAATATAAAATAATTTTTATATATATATATATATATATATATATGTATGTATGTATGTATGTATGTGTATATATGTGTGTGTGTGTGTGTGTACCCAGCTAACATGACGTGGTTGCTACGTCACCTCAGCGTTACATTATTTTTTAAATTCTCTGGTTAGGAATGGCACTAGTGATCTAAAGATCAGAAATTGCTCAGAATGGCGCTGCTCACAAAGTATAGCCTGTGAGGAAGTTGCTTCATCTGTAAACATGTATAAAGATTTGTGACACATGGAGTATAAATAGTTTAAAAGTAACTTCCCTATAATTGCCACGTTTCTTTTCTCTCTCCAAAGTAAACAAAAATGTATCCAGATAAATTAACTATCTGTCCAAGCTTTTTTGACCAGTAGAATCAACTATGGTAATTTTACTGTGCGTATTTACCAGAACACTGTGAAGATAATTAGCATTAAGTGCTTGTACGAGAACTGAAGATCTGTCCCCAGAACTCTCTGGAGTCTCCCACTCTCTCAGTGCTCTGTCTCACCCAGTCTAAAGAGAGTGTTCTGCAGAACCTAAAGGGAAATGCCCACTACAGAGCTTTTCTCTCTCTCTCTCCTAATTTTCCTTTTGTGTCTGCTAGGGATAACGGGGTATTCAGCTACTGTTACAGAAGTCACAAACGGTCCAGTTTCAGTAGGGCAACAGCTGACACGTCGTGGACAGAGGACACACACACAGGAGCATCTTGGAATTGTGCCTGTAAGTGTCACTTCCCAGCGTGCAGAATAAGAGATTTTGGGCAGTTATTTTCCCACACATATGTTCTCATAAAGGGGTTGGGAGGATTCTGTTAACGGCAAAAAAATGCAGATAGTGTCTGTGATTAATCTTGGGTTCAGTGTAATTAGCACCCAGGCGCACTCTGGCAGTCACGACACATGTCCCTCTCTGCATAACAGCATGGCTCTTTACCTCTGTGCTCTTTGGCAAAGTGCTCAGTGAGTTTCCCTGGATCTCGGTACCCTGGGATGTTCCAGCACTTTTCCATGATTAATAATGGAAAAAATAAATAATTTAATGCAGAATGTGGTCAACTCTGGGCCCACCCACCTGTTGAAATGGTGGTGCACAAATAATAGAAAGAGACCCAACAGAGTAAACGGTAAATGCATCCAGATGCAAATACGTGCATGCAGAAGAGAACTCTGAGTTTAAACTTGTACCCGAGCAAGGGGTCATGTAATTCAAATGGAGAGCGGTGTAGACTAGCTACAGATTTCCATAACATTTTATCGTCTTTTCTTTCTGTCCACAAAAAAGCAGATACGGAATTAAGATTGCATGAAAAATGTGCCTCTCACTGTAACAATTAATCAGAATTTCCAGATAATGTTTGAGTTGTTGTAGGTGGTGTTCATATACAGCTATTTTCTGGGGTATGTTGTTTACTGCAAAACTTCATGTTGTAAATAATGTCCCAAATATATTCTGGGTGGGAGAGGCAAAAAAACCCCCAAACAAACAAACAAAAAAAACACACACACATTTGTGTCACAGAATTTACAATGTATAAAAATTATTTACAGTTCTGCGTTTGTGGAGAAAACAATACACGAGAGTTGAGACAAATGTAAAATTTTATTCATTCACGTCTCCTGTCTTTTGTAAACTGTAGATAGGAACAAGTTCAATTCATTAGGAAAGCCCCCAGCCAACTACAAGATCTGTTCACAACAGCGTCTTTCCAAATCCAAGATTCTCTAGAGAAACTGAAATATACTAACAATTTAAGTGTTGTGCGTGGAAAGACTAAAACTCGTACATTCTGTGTTTTCCAGCCCTTCTGGACACTTGTAGTTGGATGACATGACAGAAATTGGAGAGAATAATGGAGTATGGCTTGGTGCTGCTGAGATATAATTAGGAGCTTATTCTACAAATTGCAAATAGCTGTGTCATTAAAAAAAATAAAAAAACAAGCAGTAGGTTCTTTCTCTGCCAGTGACAATTCTCTTAAGTGTATGGTTTGGTTTGCATGATTTGTGACAAGTAGAAGCGGTCAGCTGTGTGGCTCGATACGGTCCTGAGTGCATGCAGTGGTGTGCTACAGGCAGATTCCAGCAAGTCATCTCCGGTTTCTTTAATTGTGGCCTTGGCTCCATTTGTCAGCCATGATTACAGACTTGACTCAGAGTCAAGCTTTCATTTCCTTGCAGTTACTTTATTCAGCGTCTCTGGGGCAATTGGAACAATTCTTACTGTTCAAAAAGGTGATTTAATTTTTTTTTTAAACTTGCAAATATCTATAATTCTGTTTCTCTCTTTAATTGATTAGTTCTTAATAGGGAGTAAAAGGAGTTTCAATCTTCAATCAAGGCAATTCGCAAGCACGAATGCACAGTGTATCTTTATCGACGGATAGCCGAGCCTGGAGAATTTGGACGGGAACAGGCCAGGCAGGCCGCTTTTCAAAAGGACGTTCTAAATGAGAAAAGGGGCGTTTGGTGAAGCGTTTGGGGAAGTGCTTCTTCCCCCAGCGAAGGCGAGAATGCTACTCGGCTGTGCGCTTCCTGCCCGATCGCGCCAGCCGCCCGGCCCGAGCAGGACTCGCAGGCACCTCACTCACAATGGCAGCCTATTCGAAAACATCTGCTGCATTCTCTCCCTGTCCGCGTAAAGAGAGAGAGAGGGCCCTGTCTGAGATCAAGCACTGAGGTATGGCGTGCAGATGTGCCACTCAGACTGAGCCCCAGACATTACCGCCATCCCAGATGTATGGCGCACGCTGGGAACTCTGCCCTTGTCTGATACGGTAAGTGGATTCTCTCAGCAGATCACACACGCAGGAGAGTTTATGGCACATGTTTCCTATTGTGTGCGGTACTCTTTCACGCCGTCTGAAGTTAACCCCGGATCAAAGAGAGGTGGCTAACCCTTGACGCCCAGTCTCTAATCCTGGCGAACGGGATTCAACAAGAAATACACACATCTATCTATCTCTCTCTTCCTGTGTATATTTATATCCTGTAGTGTCAGAGGGCCGTGAATAAATAAGTCCGAAGCAGAATATGATATACCTCAGCTGTCAGGCTCAGCTAAAATGTACATTACAAAATCTGCTAAATAAAGACACTGCTGTATATCACCAGTACAGCAGGATGAACAAAGGACGAGGAAAAGCCGAGGGGCGAGGGGAGGGTGATGAAGGATTGATGAAGAGTTTCGGTCTGCGTTTCAAAAACGTACCTCTCCCCAGCTTCCAGCCTTCCACTTGGGGCAGCGTCCTCCACGGCATCGCTTCTGCTTGCTGGGCCGGGCCAGGTGCTGGCAGTACTCCTCCTGAACGGGCCTCCCGGGCCGCGTCTCACAGGTCACCTTGCGGTACTTGTGTCCTTTCCCGCATGACACAGAACACTGTCAAGGGAGGGAGCGCACTGTCAAGGTTTCACGTGGCGATCCCAAAGTGTCAAGGAATTTATGTGACTTAAGACCGAGAGCTTAGGGTGTCTGCCACAGTCCACAGTATAGGTAAACTGCAAATCGGTGAACAATAAACCCATACTGGTACAGTTGTGCTGAAGTTGTGTGAGGATTAATAATTCTGGCACTGTACTAATGTACGCAGTACCAGAGAGTACCTGACCCAAGTGAAAACTGTACCTAACAGCTCAAAAGTATAATCAAGGTTAATTTGGAACAACTGAAACTGTAAGCATGATTTCAAACATATCCCTCACAGAAACCATATTCTATTTACGGTAAGACATATTTAGAATTTTGTGTTGCATACATGGATTGCATGAACAAAATCTGCTCTGGCCCACTCTGCTCTGCTCTTGCTTTTGTTGCTAAACGAGTTTTTGCCAGCCATGGGGTGGGCGTTGACGCTGGGGATAAAGCAGAAGGTACAGTAATTGAAAGCTGATGTTTTTTTCCCCCCTACAGGTTCACTGGGTTTCGAGAAGCTTAACACACACTGACAACCAGACATGGCGCAGCCCGCACTTTGATTTCAGATTTGACGTTTTCGGTTAAGATGGGCGAATCAAAGGCGGGCTGGGGACAGAGACAGATCCGACATGACAGATCTCCAGGTTGAACAAGTGCGTGGCCCAGTGTGGCGCCTGCACAATGCCCCCCACCCCCAAGCCGCACTGTGAACAGGATCTCACACCCATTAGGAGAAGGCGTTTTATGCCTCTCCGGGACTACAAAGGTAGCAGACCTGATCATTAACGTCTATTGCTGACACAGCTCATCTCCACAACATTTATGCTAGCGCCACCTTTGGTATATTTGAAATTAAAATGAACCGTTTCAAACTTTTGGTACTGCAGAAATGTAAAAACAACAGTCGCACATTTGACACATTTTTAAGGAATTGCTAATTACTTAACTTTTAGAGAGGGCACAGATTTGGGATTAAAATTATACAAGAAATTTTATACGTCAGTTATGTCATTTACTTTTTATTAGTAGCCAAAGGCTACAAATAGTCAGTTACAAAACAACACCCTGCTTAAAATTTTAGACTGGTCATTTCAGTATACTGAACATTTGCATTTAGAGAATCTTATATTCCGTCATTGGCTAGCTTTTCAATCGTTCACATTTGCCTGACTTTTTTTTACAACATTTCTGTTCTATAAAACTGTGGGAGAAAACACACAAACACACACACACGTGGAACAATTCCAGTCTCAATATCTCTCAGTATCTCTAAGATACTCATGCTGGGCCCGCTTTTTGTTATTGTTTTTTTTATGTGCTTGAGGAGCAGCATAGAAAGTTCAAACGTCCTAAAGGAGCCCTTTTGAGCGGGGGGCCTGGTTCCCAGATGCGGCACACATGCAGGAACCTCCCCATGAAAAGGCTCTTCAGCCCGCGCCTGTGATACACTCCCCCAGAGACGCCGCCAAGGGCCAAGGGGCCTGAATAGAATCGTCTCTTTCTCAAAATTCAGCTGCTAGGAGGATGACTGTTCTTAAACGAGGGGGGGGGGGGGCGTTCAGAAAAGAGAGCGCGGAGGGATTTTTTTCGCTTCACATTCGCACAGCATCGGTGACACTAAAAAACATAGTGACAGACCCATGCAGGTAATACATTTTGGAGATGCAATCATCTGGAGCACATTCATTTTATAAGGTTTAACATTTACAATGAAAGGTGGGATCCCAAATTGTGTTGCCTTGCAAAAGTTTCGCCAGTCCAGCCATTGTAGGCCGATCACACACGTCATTATACTCTTAGAGAAGTTATTAAAACAACAGGTTGAAGTTATAGCTCAAAAACTGACCATTGGAATTCATAAGTGAAACTGAATTGCTCTTTAGGTTAGTTTTAGGTTTAAGTTCTTTGGGTTCTTTTCTTTTTTCTATTTTAATCATTTTATGTAAGGGCATACCAATTAACCATAAAATTAATAAAAAATAAATATTACACATAATTCAACTAAACAGTATAAATTTAGTGTTAAGTTTATTCGTCATCCGCCCACTCAATGAATGCATATATACTGAATAAATACCCTTTTGTCGAAATGCACAACGATTTCACCGTTCCGCTTGTCATACACTGTGTCTGACACCAATGTTCTCCGTGGGGTTTTTTTCCCTCCGAGCCGTTTCCATGGGAGCACATGATTTCCCAGAAGTCCACGTCTACGGAGATTGGACATGCAGGGCCAGGGTCTCCTCCCAGCCTGTGCCCCGGGGACCGGGCGCTAATGTGGGTCACGCCGCCGCTGCTCCCTCTTCAGCCGTACAGGAGGCCCAAAGCAGCATCAAAGGATATGCTTTTCTGGACGCCCGAGAGACGACATGTGCATTCATGTCTGAACAGTCAGCGAGCGATCTAAAGCACCGCCAAGAAACCCACGTCAACCAGCCTTCTCCTCTTTAAAAGGAGAAAGTCTCACAATTAACCTGAGACGATTGGAAAAGCTAAGTGCATCCCTTGTGATGTGAATCACTGATGAGGGAAAAAAAGCCCCCAGTATAAACTTTTTAAAAAGGTCACAGAGGTCAGTGGAAGAAAAAAAAGAAGATAAATTGTCTTCTGAATATGATTCTGGATATTAATGCAATGCTATTAATGTGGACATGACCAGTCGCAGAACTATCCTCAAAATATTTGAGTTTATATTTTCACAACAGAATATTCATAGTATGAAATAAAAATCAATATTGAATCGTGAAAGTGAGTTCATATGGGTGTAACAGCCTTAGAATAAATATCAGAACGTCATTGCAATGCCGGCAGACATAATATAAATGTGGCCATGTATAAACAAATCAGTTAATTCGTCGTGCTAAATTAATTATTTGGTTCAAACATTGCAGCTAATAAATGCATTATACAGTTTATGTTTTAAATACCTACTGTCTGCCAGTATCATGGGTCCATGTTACCAATTACATTTTCCCCATGTTTTAATATTGGGATGGAGGGATCATATATATAAAAAACTGCCGTACTTTTTTATGTATTGAGTAGCTTATCATCCAATACACGGAGGTCTAAAGATAAGTACAAAGTTGCATGTGTTGGATTAATAAGGCAGGGTTAGGTAATAGCGACTGGTAATATGACTTATCACCACCGGGATTTACAAATTTCCAATACGCAAAAGTGACCAAAGTGTTTAGGAATCTGTGTTACTGCTTTCGATGTAAAGATACGTTTTTATAACGTTGAACATAAGTGTAAGCACATTTTTAAAAACCTGTGTTATCACATAGCTCTCTTTAGAGGTCTGTGCACATAACACATCTGCTGACAGAAAATATGGACCAAAGAAACATTTTTGTTTTCATGATCTACCTAATTTACTTTAATCGTTGTCTTTTCTTCTTTTTTTTTACAGTGAACATAATGCAAACGTATATAAAATTAAATATCAACATTAGACGCATTATAAAGAAGTAAAAAATAAATACAGTTAATTACATAAATATACAGAAAAAACAATAACTCTCCGTGGGCCTAACACTGGCATTTGGTTTAAGGGTCATACTTCAACTAAGGAGCGTGTTATTACCATTGAATTAACAATGAACGCATTGGTCCATCCTAATAAAACATTTACTAAACGCTCTTTACAGGCTGTAAACGTGTGTTATTGATGCCATTAATTCACTCAGAAAGGTTAGTGTACAAATCACCAATCGCCTTAGTCATTTTAATTGTCTTACCGTGAAACCTCTCTTACAACATCACTCAATTTGTTTCCGATAATTACTATTATAACTTCTGTGACTGTGACGCTAGCAACATTACATATACGATGAGATACACTGTAATTGTTCCAATAATAGTTTTTATTTTTAATGTGACCGCTCACGCTTTAATCCCGGTTTCAGAGCAGTACTAATGGGCCTTTAAAATAAAGTGCAACATTTAAGTTACGGCCCCCAGATGCTCTTTACAAAGACATCAATGGCCAGGAAAGCTACTTGTACCCTTTTGAGAGAATTATGGGATGGCCACTGCAGTCTTAACCAGCCAACAGCCCTTGTGAAAGAGCAGATAGATGTTTTATTTGAGAATGAGGTAGACACATTTGACTGGCCCAGATATGAATCTCCAGTGAAACAAAAGCATCCCTTGTTTGATACAAAACACTGCTGCAAGGAACGGTCTCTTTTCAGCTGCGACAGGCGAGCTTTTAGCAAAGCAAACTAATCGCAACTTTACTTTTTACTGATTGAAATTTCAAAATGCTGTATAAAATTTAACCTAACCCGAGAATGTGGGTCATTCATTCTCCTTCACTTTCAGCAAACAACAGAATACAAAAATAGTAAAAAATAAAAAAAAACACTGATGATTGACAATGCAATTAACATTTCTAAGAATGCCTGTTTTCACAAAAACATGTTAAAAAAAACACCCACGCGTGACTTTAAATATGAAAGAGTCATTATTTAAATGTTATGGTTATTTTTCTCCCTTGTCTTGTTGAAGCACCATTTAAAGTATTAAGTTAATGGCTAGTTGTGTGTGTGTGTGTTTTTTTCAAGTGAGGTATGGTATACCGCAGTCTCACATGAGGATTAAAGAATGTTTACATCCAACAAAATTATTTACAAACAAGTACAGCAACATGGTACTGGAATATTCATAAAATAAAAAAAATAAAAATTATTCATACAATGCTTAAAGTGCCTCAGCTATTTTGGTATGCCAAAGCGTTCATTAATGCTATTAAAGTAATCACACGAGCGACCTGAAGAAAAAAATAAAAACACGGAGCGATAAGTTTTTACTTCTTAGTACCAATTAAATTTGCCAAGGATGCTTACTGAACCGTAGGTAGTCCTCTTTACCTTAAAACCAGAAGTTGGTTTTAAAATTTTCTTCTTTTGCACCTAATGTCATGCGGATGACATTGTGAGAGTTGATCAGAGAGCCCATCAAGGTGGCTCTTCATCCAGTAGGCAGTGCATTTATCGCTGGCTGTCAACTATAATAACAACCTCATAAAATTCACACCTTACAAAAATACAAACCTGGATGTGAACTGTGAGCAAGGAGGGGACTGAGCAGGCAAAAAAAAACCCGAAACAACGAAGAAGGTAACATCGGAGAAATGACGAGAACGTCGATGCAATATACATCAGGAAAAGAAACAATAAATTATCATAAAACAACTTTTTTTTACAAGCTACACTGATCTGGGAACAAACAATCGATCCTGAATTAGTGGACTGTCTCTAAATGTGAGTACCAGCGAAAGGTGCGTGTAGGGCCAGATATTTCCACCGCTTAACCCTGGCATCTGAAACGTGTCTGCATTAAGTGCATTAAGGCTTTCCTGCCTTTCTCTCTGGGAAACGGGCACAGGCGGATCATTCGGCTCTGATCTGTTGGGCGGTGCCGCGCGGTGCGTGTGGCGGATATTTACGAGCGTACCGAGCTCCAGGGGTCGGAGTTCCAGTGGGGGTTTGACGGGCACGGCTGGGCATTGCACTGTTCCATGTCGGGAGGCTTCTCCAGGATCTCACAGCTCAGGTCGCTGAAGGGCTCCCCATTGGGCCGCTGGCAAGCCACCTGCCGCGTCTTCATGCCCCCGCCGCAGGGTTTGGTGCACTGAACCAGTGGTACACACACACAGAGGGAAGAACGCGGGCGTAAGCGGAGGAGGTCGGGGATGGATGCTCATCTGGTGTCGTGGGCGAAACGACGGCACCACCCACCCCACCCCACCCAACCGCACAGGTTCAGATAAAAGACCAAGAGAGTGGGATTTGTGGAAATAAATGAGGGTGACAATCTCAACAGCGTATTGTTACACTAGATATGCGTGCGGAGTGCCCCGGTCATAACCAATCGGTGCCTGTAGGCTGACACGACCAACATCCACCTCGCCCCAGTTGCCGTAGACCCACTGTGGACAGGGCCCGGACTCGACCAACACCCACCTCGCCCCAGTTGCCGTAGACCCACTGTGGACAGGGCCCGGACTCGACCAACACCCACCTCGCCCCAGTTGCC
>JAOVYW010003898.1:0-26171 GCA_025775045.1 Hiodon tergisus | reverse complement strand
AACCCACGGCTCCTGAATGTGAGCAGTCCTCCGACTGAGAATTCACACACGAGAGCGTAACCCACGGCTCCTGGATATCAAAAATCAATATCAAAAAGCACCTTCTTAGTTACAAGAAGTGAAAATCGGAGAGATGCCTTTAGCTAATTTCGCAGTTGTTTTCTCTTAGCAAGCTCTCTTATTCGCAGCACCTTTCAGTCACAAAATTACCCTTCTTACATTAAGCTGGTTAGTTTCTGAAGCAACTGGTGTTTAGTCCCTTGCTCAAGAAAACAACAGGATTTGTGGAACTGAAACCTACAACCTTCCGGTCAGAAGTCCAGCTGCTAAACAACCGTGCCACTTTGACCTTTGGGACATCCCAGCCAGATCTCGGTTCTACTTACACAGCTCCGCAGTGAGTTAATAGCTACACTGTGCCACCAGAAACTCAATTAATGAATTCATTAAATGCATGACATTAGCACCTGTCTGGTTTTCATTTTCACATATTTTGCAGATTATATAAAATGCTTAGCCAGCCGTGGCTATTCACTATTTCGTTGGTTTCTTCTTCCACTACAAGTCACTCCCAACAAATGAGCATTGCTGTGTGCATTCCATACAATAACGAAAAAGAGGAAGCTTATTTTGTAAGACACACTGAAACCATTTACATATAATGGCTGCACCACTCTTCCCGTGTAATCTGTATGAAGAAAAGCTGATGTTACAGGGGAAGCGGAAAGCGGCCCGACGAGCTGCAGACGCTCACTGAGGGATTATGAGTAAGCAGTAGCCGAGGGAAATACTCACGGCCCCCCAAGGTCCGGTCCTCCACTGGTGTGACTGGGCGCGGCCGCCCCCATTCCGGACGGGGCTCCCCTGGGGCGGGGGCTTCTTCCTGTCGGCTCCTGAGGGGAAGAAGCCGCCGTGGTCGCTCGTTCGGACGGGACACTGGGACATGGCACACTCCTGCTCCGTCGCTGGCCGGTCGTCGGGGTCGCACTCGCTAACGTCCACCACCTGGTCGCTGAAGTTCACGCATACCACCTGGCGAGTGGCCTGGCCCTGGCCGCAGGACACTGAACACTGGAAACAAGCATTCACACTCATAAACACTCCACCCAAAAACAACCTGTTCACTCGTAAACAGTGCACTCCACCCAAAACCAACCTGTTCACTCGTAAACACTCCACCCAAAAACAACCTGTTCACTCGTAAACAGTGCACTCCCCCAAAAACCAACCTGTTCACTTGTAAACACTCCACCCAAAATCAACCTGTTCACTCCTAAACACTCCACCCAAAAACAACCTGGTCACTTGTAAACAGTGCACTCCACCCAAAAACAACACGTTCACCCGTAAACAGTGCACTCCACCCAAAAACAACCTTGTCACTCGTAAACAGTGTACTCCACCCAAAACCAACCTGTTCACTCCTAAACACTCCACCCAAAAACAACCTGGTCACCTGTAAACAGTGTACTCCACCCAAAACCAACCTGTTCACCTGTAAACACTGCACACCACCCAAAACCAACCTGTTCACTCGTAAACCATGCACTGCACCCAAAACCAACCTGTTCACTCATAAACAGTGCACTCCACCCAAAACCAACCTATTCACTCATAAACAGTGCAGTCCACCCAAAACCAACCTGTTCACTCATAAACACTCCACCCAAAAACAACCTGTTCACTCGTAAACAGTGTACTCCACCCAAAAACAACCTGTTCACTCGTAAACAGTGTACTCCACCCAAAACCAACCTGTTCACTCATAAACACTCCACCCAAAAACAACCTGTTCACTCGTAAACAGTGCAGTCCACCCAAAACCAACCTGTTCAATCGTAAACAGTGCAGTCCTGTTCTTATCAACGGGCCCCTGTAATAATTTTACTTCCACAAAAAAGACAAAGGTCCGAAGGTTCACGTGCGGATGAGCAACAAACATTTTCAGGGGCGAAACAAAAAGTTTAAATCCTTTAAATTTGGGAATCGTCCAGATTCAGATGCGATAACGAGGCAGAGCCTAACCCGCAAAACATCCCAGCCAGATCGCGGTTCTACGTACATATGAAGCGGCTCCGCAGCGAGTTTCTGAGCTCATTAATCGCTTCATAAATGGCTATTATGACTTACAGTCTTCCGCAGCCTTTACGCGCGTTTCCTGTTTAAACGTTTTAATCAAGGGCCTTTGGGAAAGAAACAGAGCAGAAACGCCAGCCTTGGGAAGAACACTACCCTGGCCAAGTTCGAACGAGTAACTCTGATAACGAGGGATAACGAGGGAACCCTCCCCCGGCTAGCGTCCGCGCACCCAGAGGCCCGGGAGCGGAGCCTGCTTTCGGATTCTGCCGAAAAACATCTGCAAACAGAGCCCTGCAGCCTGACGGCCTCCTGGTTTTAATCAAACCCCCCCTCCCAGAGAGACCTGTAATGGCCGAACCCCGACGCCAAGGCTGTTAGGGAAGCCAGAGCTGGAGAAAAACAAACATCAAAATGAATTATGTGACTGAAAGAAAACGCTTTGCAAAATTACAACTACTTAACGATCTTTGAGTTTTCGCAACGTAACACAGAGCAATAGAGGCCTTATACATCGCTTGTCTTTACAGTTTACTCTCATGAATAGAAGGCCAACGCTTACAGTGACATTAGTAGCACCCATTAATTCCTATTGGGTTACTTGTAAAGCCAATGTACTACAGTTCAAAAGGTGACAATATTGATTAACAACTGGATGAAACCCTATATTAACCAACTGCCGTATTTACTGAGATTTTGTCGATTTGTCGATTGAATAATTCCCATGCATTAAAAACACCACAGCGACATTGTGAGGATTTGATTTGTTATATGAGAGGTTTCCATCCTTAAGAGCACAACTGGGGGTTGAGATTATGTATGAGAATAACTCATGGGGTCCACTTACTAGGGTCCACTCCAGCACTTTCCACTGTCCACAGGGCACTGTTGAGCACACCTCGCGGGCCGGCGGTTTGGGAAGGTGCGAGCAGGCGGACTCCTCGGCCACGCCCCCCTGGTTGTCCCGGCAACTCACGTAGCGCATCCTCGTCCCCTTGCCACACGTCGCGCTGCACTGTGAGAGACATTTCCAGGGTCAGGCTTCAGATGAAATTGTCACGCGTAACATGCACGGGCCGAGCACACAATACCACCCTGGTCTCATCCGACCCACATGTGCAATGCACACGTATGAAGCAGCTGGCTATGTTCAGATCACGGCTTACGGCTGACCCTTCCCGCGTTTCGCTGATCAGAATCGATTTTATACCTGAGTCCAGGAGCCGAATCTCCACTGGGTTTTGTGAACCGAGGCGGTCGGCACTTTCGGGTCCAGGGGGGCAGGCTGTGCTTCGGGACACTGAGACGTCTCGCAGTCCTACGGAGAACAGAAGGCAATTAGGAAGCAACCCCAGCGCGGTTCAACAGACGCTCCCAGGCCGATGACCAGCGGACCGCGGACGCGAAACATCTGCGACGCCCGGGTCTCTGGTCTCTTCCTCCCTCGGCCCTCGAGCGGAAAACACCCATGCGTCCGCTCCCTCCCGCTCGCAACGGCGCACTGTGTGAAGCGTCCTTCTCTGGGTTTCGGGACGGAAAGCTTGCCGGGCAGTTATTTTTTAATTTTCCCTTCCCTTTCTCTCCTTCCCCCGCTTCAGGTGGAGCGGGGCCCTGATACACAAGCGCCTTTCTTCCAGCCTCCTGTCTGACGGGGGAATCGTACGCGGCGGGTGGCCTTGTTCCCGGCTTCACGGATGGCTGGCTGGAATCACACAGAGGTGAAGTGACTGGTTCAGGGTCATGGAGCTTACGGCCGCGTTCGGAATTAAAAACCGGGGGCTCCCTTGTACCCCTTTTCTCCACTTTCACTGCTTTCATCCCGCCTCCACTTGTTATTTTATCCCCGGACGCCAGGGAACCGTGCTATTCGTTTTCTCTCACTATTAGCAATATGAACGTAAACAAGAGTGTGCTGTGATGCTGAAATAGAATGAATGGTGAAAAGCACAAAAAATACAGTGCAAATATAATTCTGTATGACCACAGACTATTTATTTAAATTGATTAAATGTTAAGGATTTACTAGGTCACCAGCAGTAAGACACAGGTAGCTTTAGGCCAACTGAGAAGTGCTACGATGAATACAGTCCATCTCTAGAGTGCGCTGCAAAAGGTTCTGTCCCCTACAGTTAACAACAGGTCTCCGTGTGGTGAATTTGCACACCCCTGGGCCGAGGGGGGGCGGGGCATACTTCTGGACACAATGACCGCTGTGTGCTGGCCGTACGAGTCCAGACAACAAGGCCTCATTGAGTCGGTGTGGAGAAGGCCCCAGGTACGAGACCATTTCCCTCCTTAACAGTGTGTCATTGAGCGTACCTGGGCGGGTGCAAGGCGGTCATAACAGAAGTGCTATGAAGCGTTCAGGGTTTTCCCTGTGGATCTCTGGGGTCAGATTAGGGGCTAGCTCTGTTTGCCATGGATTCTAGCTCAGGCCACACCATCGATGGAAACACTTGGATTGGACTTCTGACATTCGCTCAAATGCTGAAGTCAAACGCATTGCTTATAGTATTGCCGTCTAACACACTTAAAATGCGTAACTTACATACCTGCCAGGTGAGGCCACTATCAGAGTCATTTCACAAGCCAGAAAACGGCCGGCTCCTCCCTCGCTTTTTTACCCCGAAACATCGGACAGACCACAAGCTGAGGGTGGAACCGTACCTGTGTGTCCGTCGGGCGGGTTGCTGCGTTACAATCGGTGTCGTCCATGACCGAGCCGTACGACCCCACCACGCACTTCACCGCTCTCATCTGGTAGCCGGGACCGCACGTGGTCGTGCACTGCAATTAGAGAGGTTTCGTTTTTTTTTTTTTTTAATAATTAAATATCAAACAGGCAGCAGCTTTGGTGCGACACAAGCCTCAGCTAAAAAATCATAGCCAGAGTGCACAATGCGTAGCTGAGTTTCCACTCCTTTCTTTCAGTCTGATAAGTAAGTGAGCGCGCACAGCCTTTTTTTATTCTACTTCAATGACTTGAGCGAAATGAGGTCAAACCTGTGTGCCGGGGCTTCAACTGTAATTGCACTTGGTTCATTTAATGCCTTCAAATATACATTAAACACGATCGACAGTTCCATGGTATGGGAATGCATAATCTCTGTCACGCTTTTGTACTTACGGAGTGTTTGCACACAAACGCCGCACTGGCGTTAAAGAGCTTTATTTCAGGTTCAAGCCACAGTGATTTCTGCTGGTTTTTTTTTTTTTTTTTTTGTCGAGACATTAGCTGTTTATGTAAGAAGCCGTGGCGTACATGCAAAGAAAAATATCTACATGCATTAACGGTTGCTGTTTTTCGTGTACTTAGTATGAAAGGAAAGCTGAAAAATCTAATAAATAAAGCATAAAGCAAATACACAAATACACATACACATTCTTCCAGGATTGTAAATAATGATGTATACACTTTTAAGTTAGAAACACACAAACACACAAACACACACACACACACACACACACACACACAAGAAGAGCACTGAAGCTCTAATTCCAGAACTCAGTAATGAAGACCATGATGATCAATCCATTACTACATTTCTTACTAACAAAACATCTCAGCTGTCCAGTAGAGGGAGAGGAAGTGTCAATGCCTTACAGGACCAGAGATCAGTACTGACCTGTCCCCAAGGTCCGACCTGCCAGGATGCACACTCCTGCTGCTGGCATGTTTGGACCGACTCAGGCTTGGAGGCGTCGCAGAACCGCTCGTCCAGACGGTCCTCCCCGAACTGGCACCACGTCTGCCGATGCTTGTAGCCCTTTCCGCAGGTCACCAGGCACTACAAAGGGGGAACCCGACACAACCTGTGAGCTTCTGAAAGACCAGGACCGACCCGATTCAGTTTTCCGCCCTGACAGCGACCCCACACCTCGGACCAGTCTCCCGTCTTCCACTGCGGGCACAGGAACTCGTTACACGGCTGGACAGTCTGCTTGTCCCGCTGGCTGCACTTGCTGTCGTCGTGCCCCGACTCGGAGGACTTTCCGCACACCGCCCCCCGGCGCCGCGTCCCTCCGCCGCAGCTCTTCGAACACTGCGAAGCGGCAGGCACCAACGTTAAGCGCTACCCCAAAACGCCAGTCATCGTACACGTTACTGGACACCAGATCGCCCATTCACCTCTGACCAAGAGGAGTACTCCCAGCCTCCAGGGTTGCAGTCGCCATGGCAGCTTTCCTTGTCATCCGGCTTTTGCAGGCCGCTGCAGTAGCGGTCGTCCACCTTCTGGGTCTTGCCATCCGCTCGGCTTTGCTTGGCACAGTGCATCTCCAGGGTCCGGTAGCCCGCTCCGCACTGTGCAGTGCACTCACTCTTCCTGGCAATGTTCCACCTGGTGTAACAGGAAAACCGCATGGAAGCACCATTAACAGAAAACACCCGTGCAGCTGCACCTCACATGTACATAACCGGTTTGCTTAACCGCTGGGTTAGATAATTGCCCAACACTCCAAACTTATTATCACTTGTTCATTGTGAGCCATAGTGGAGTCGAGACCCATGCAGGCAGACAGACATTTACCTGAGTTCACAGTCTGTGTTGCAGGGTTCAGTGATGACGGCTGGTCTGGGCGACCCGTGGCACCTCTGGTCCGAAACCAAGGCCCGGTCCGATTCTCGGTTGCATTGGATCTTTCTTTTGCGCTCACCTGGTAAAAAAAAGTACAATTAATTTCTGAATCTTCCAACATAGAAAAATCTCTAACTCCAAGAGGTATGATATTGTTGTGTTATTATCATAATCATGGTTCCCTGAAATACTTAAAGCTTAACAATTAACCAGGCTATATAATGATACCTGTTTTCTTGCTATGCTACAACGATAATAAAACAACAGTAAAGTAATCATTAAAGCCAATAGGCTCTTAACAAAGAGACACAGAACAGAAGAAACAGAAGAAAGCTAAACCCGTTGCAAAATGCAGGCTTCCCGGCGTGCACAAGGTCGCAACTGGGCCTTCATCAACAAACAATACAGTCACTGAACAAAGAGACAGCTTTGAAACCCATCTCCAGTTTAACTGCCCCTAAACGCTTCATTCATTAACTCTCACAGCTTCACCCACATACCTTGACACAACCTGCTGCAGTCCTGCCATGGACCGTAGGCGTCCCAGAAGAACTGCTGGGGCTTGTCCTCGATTGGAATGTTGTAGGTGTACCTAACATCTGGGTTATACAGGTTACCTACAGAAAGCACCTGAGGAGGAGAGAGGACAGGGTCTAGAACCGGACAGGGTCTAGAACCGGACATGATCTAGAACCGGACAGGGTCTAGGACAGGGCATGGTGAGCCAACCTCCGGCATTCGCCGTTTTTTGTCTTTTCCCCGCTAGACTGCTCCCCATCAGTTCGCTCACCAATACTTAGGCTTGAAAGGCTTCCAGGCTTGTTGGAGGATACAATGATTCCACATATGATAATCGTTAGTGAAGGATCAGAACCAAACTCTCAGTGTTTGGTCATTGGGAATTCCTAATGAACTGACCTAAATGGTCCAGGCAAAATGTGAATTTTGTATGGTTTTATGCTTTGCCGTAGCCTGACTTCCACGATCCACCACAGAACCCTCAGGGAAAGGAAATCCCAACAGACGACAACAGGCAGCAAAGCTTTCCGTTGAATAATGGCCCAATTAACCAAATTTTATATTTCTGCTGCAATACTCCAGAAAAGCCAACTAAAGTCAGCTTGTCAAAGGAACTCTACCTGGATCACAATCTCCTCCTCTATCTTGTCAGTGCAGTTGATCCTCTCGATCACATGGTCCGACCCACTGTACTCCATCACGGCGTTTCCCACTTTGACTTCCCTTTTAAACATGCTGACGACAAAGTCTCCGTTTAGCAGGTACTCGCCGCGACTGTTGGAAATGGCTGAAAGAGAGACCAAACACAAAGGCCGTCAGCGCCATGACTGGATTCGCAGTCGCGGCCATCCTTAATGCACCCTCATGGTGCAGTATTAAATAAAAAATTGCGTTGCGTTGTATCTAAGCGGATTCGAGGCATGAGGCATCAATACTGACCCTGAATTATTACATACAAAAGCTGAGCGTTCGATTTAGCACCCCACACGGGGGGACCTGCCTTACTTTACACAGGGCCCTGAGCTTACTGACAAACACACAGCAAAAACAGTTAGCGGAGGTTTGCGATAATAAAAAATCAAAAAAAGGGGGATTGAGGTAATTGGGGTAAAGTAATCAGGCATTCCTCGAAGAGCCAGAAAGCTTCCTGTTCACCGTCAGTCTGCTGCGCAGATTCACACTAATGCGATTATGTAGCTAATTTCCTGAGTTACTTTCCTCACCATTTCACACATCACAGTAAGGAGGCCACAAAGCCCTCCTCCCAGAGGCCTGCACATGCGCCGTGTCTCGCTCAAACAAGCCGACACCGCTTCAGAACGCACCGTGGCAGACCCCTGGCAACCCGAGTTCCGCGTCATTAAAACGTTCACATGTGCGCACCGGACTCATCAAAGGTGTTCCACAGGCCTCCGTTGTGCTTTGGGGTGCCAGGTGGGCCCCCATGCCCTACTCCATCCCCTTTAGAAAATATTTTCTAAAGGATGTCGTCACTCCAGAGAATAGCTGGGTTTTAAAAAAAAATAATTTGTGGTGTGGGGGTGGGGTGGGGTTCACACAGTGGCCTGTCATTAACACCTTTCAATGAGACGTGTCTACAGGGCAGCTGGAATACACAAGGATTTAATTAGAACGGTCAAAATAGACCAGTCCTCCAGACTTTCCGTGCTCCAACAAGTAATAACAATAATAAACCCTGATATTCTTTAAATGTGCTGCACCATTGTGGTAATTCTAACATGGGCACTAGGAACTGACAAAAATAAATGACAAAAATGTTAAAGGACATGAGAATGCAGGGGAAATATATAGAAGCTGTACTGGAGTTTCTTACCGAGGTAGTTATCGTCCTCTGGTTTCCCTGAGTAGCTGTGTTGTCGCACATCGATATTGGTAGCACCACTGGGAATATGCACGACAACGTTGTACCCTGAAAAACGAAGTTTTTTTAAAAAAATATTCACAACTTCCCCAGGGCCGGAAAACGCAGGGCTTTTACGACGTGCATGGTTCTCTGCACCATGGTCCCTCTCTCACCGTAACGGACAATGTTGGAAGTGCCGGCCACCGTTCTTTCTCACCGTAACGGACAATGTTGAAAGTGCCGGTCACCGTTCTTTCTCACCGTAACGGACAATGTTGAAAGTGCCGGCCATGGTTTTGCACGAAGAGTTGTCCCCGCCGCAGACTCCACACTTATCTCTCCTTGCCTTGGAGTTCAGCACGTGGTCGCACCCAGCTTGCTGCATCGAGACGGAAAACAAACCACCGTCAAAACAAACCTGTCTGTCACTTCAGACCCTTTTCCTCTTCCAAAACAGTTGTGATTCTCCAGGAGGCCGTCACACTGCAGAGTGTTTTACCCCGGGCAATGTTATACAGGCATCTCAACGATAAATTCACCTAGCTCCTCAGATCGGAGGAGTGTTGATTGTGTGTTGATGTAATCCGGCAGACACAACCCGACAGACACAGTCTAGTCTAAACAGCCCATATAGAGTAATTGTGTGGTTGTGAACACATTGTGGGAAACGCCGCCATCCGCAAAATCCGTTTGAAGGCCGCTGGCAAAAGAACTCACCCTGCAGAGGCCCTGTACGCAGATGTCGTTGGTGTCCGGCCCACAAGGGGTCCCGTCGATGACCCTGTCCCTGAGCTGGTAGTAGGCCGTGCTCCCGGCCACCCTGCAGAACAGCTTACATCGGTCCTTCATCAGAACTAGGAGGAGGGGAGAGCACACGGCGGATCAGCCTCCGGGGGCCGTACGAAGCGGCCATTGGCGCGACTGGCATGCGGGGGCGGGGGGCGGGGGGCGAAGCGAAGCCTTACTCCCGCTGTACTTGGGGACCCAGCGCACGTTGGGAGGTAGACCGTTGATGTTGAAGTGCCTGCCGTCGAAGACCCCGCACTGCTCTTCCCGGAAGTCCTTCTTCTGCTTGGAGCATGGCTCAGAGTTGCAGGAGCGAAACCTCATCCTCCGCCCGACGCAGTACTTGCCCCCGTTCTTGGGCCTGCAGAAGGAAGGAGAATGGGTGTCTTTCGCCGGCTGTGCTGCGCCCTCGAACATCATCACCTCCGCCGGTGATCATTAAGAAATGATCACCGTCGGAGGTCTGGGCCAACTTAGCAGACAGCAGCTAATTAGCTGTTTGTCTGCTAATTAGACACCATCTGCTAACTGGCCCGGTCCCCCAGTTCTCATTATTCGCTCACACCTTTGTCCTCTTTCTCACGCTCTCTCACCCCCTCCACTCTTGACCGTCTGAGGGACAAGATGTTGCCAACCTGGCGATAAGCACACCTCCCGCCGGTGAGATCACAGACCCCCGGGACTAGCCGATAAACCCAGCGCTGACCGCCCTCAGCCCAAACTCTCGAAACGCACAGAGAGCCTGTCCGGTCTGAAAGGAGAAATTCTGTAGCCTCGGCTTACACGGGTCGGTTGCATTCCCGAACAGCGATCTTGATGCCCCCGCCGCAGGTCCGCGAGCAGATCCCAAAAGGACTCCACACGCCCCAGGCGCCCTCTACAGGTATGGCCTCGGGCTCCTTGGGGATGCACAGGCCGTGTTTGCAGTGCTGTTCGGACAGAGAGAAAGGGTGGGGAGGGGGAGAAACTGAGCCAGAGCTGTGAGACCGTACCTAGGTTCCCATGCTTCTCAAGGCTGCTTATCATCGTCTGACACACGTCTGGCAAAGAGTGAGTGAATGAAGTGGAAAAACGAATGACAAGCGCACGAGACGCGGGGGCGTTTAAAGATGGAGGACCATCTGAGGGCTTGGCGATGTGGACCACATTCTAGTGCAGCCTCCACGTTTGTTATAGCCCATATGGCTTTGGTACAGAAATACAACGTGTAAACAAAACGAGGCCCGCCGATGTTTGGCTCCCCCAAAAGCCTTTAAAGTCAGAAAGCAGTCAGGAAGTGGAAATCGGAACGCCGCTAATTAAAAGCTAAGCAAACCCAGTAATGGACACGGAAACCCCCACAAGCCGTTTCTTTAAACCTATTAGTGTTTCATAATGACACAGTCTTTGGAGCAAACAAATCTTTCTTTATAAAGGCTGAAACTGCTTAAACGAATGGCGGGATTCGTCTGCAACGTGTGTCCCACGCATTGAAGCACAGATTTATAGACCAAGCTAAAGCAATTAAATTTTTTTGCATAAAACTTTCCATCCCAAGTTTTGTCTTTCTAAACTTTTTACAACAGCGTTCCAGAAATGTGTAATCTGCATTACCGTTATTACAAGCCCTGATGCTAATTAAACAGAAAAAACGAAAATGATTGGATGAAAAACGAAAGCGCAGCTGGCATGTAGACTGTGCGAGTTTTGGTGTTGGGCTCGGTCCCGGCCCACATACAACACTCGGACTTGCCTTGCCCGGCGAGCAGTCGGTTCCGTCAGCCCAAGGCATGTGCTGGGTCCGGCAGCCTTTCTGAGCCCCCTCCGGGCTGGTGCACCAAAGCCTCCGGCACTGCGTCTGGAGAACGTCAGTGACACGCCGTTATCTCCAGGCCGCCGGCAAATATAGCCACAGTGTATACTCATCTGTCTATCACGGGGGCAGGGCACGCGTTGAGCAGGTCTCACATGCACAGATCACATGCACAAGAAATTAAACCGAAAGAGCTGGAAGGACATTATATATGTGACATATATATGTGTGTGCGTATATATATATATATATACACACATACATATATAAATAAATAATATTTATTTTATATATACATATTGATACAATACAATACATACAAGCACCCACATATATATATATATATGTATGTTATGCAACTGAGAGCGAGAATGATGACGCAACGTGTTTATCCTCGCTCCGTTCTTCCACAGCAACTTGGCCATAATTAATGCGGGGCTTGTGGCACCTGAGTTATGTGGGTCTGTCTTGTTGTTCACAGGCAAAGGCGAAGGCATTCCAGCCCACCAGCCTGACTGAGCGATTCCCTTACCATGTATGGGCACACCTGCATTCCGGGCCCGAATATCAATTCACATTGTTTATTGACACTGTATATCCGTCCAGGGAGTTGCTGAGGCAGACTGTAGGGCCTTGATATTGGCTCATCAAGTAAACACTCTCCGTACCCTGTGCTATTAAGAAACGAAGAAAAACAGGAGACAGAAAGGAGGAGGAAGAAAACAGAGGGAAGACACCTTCAGTACAGAGGGAATCCGAAGCTGTCTGCAAGCCAGCAAACGTGACACAGAGCAGGGGGCTTAACACATCGCCCAGCCCGGTGGCCAGCCGTAGCGCTCTCTGTCAGGCGCCCTGACAGCCCACGGACGTACTCGAGAAACTCGGTGATGTGCTTCTTGCTGCACTTGGACCACATCCAAGGGTTGGTGTCGTAGTTCAACGTGGGTGCCATCACGTGCTGCTGGCTCTTCACCCCGTCCTCCCTGCATTTGTTACTGTCGTCATGGGGCATGTTGAACCTGAGGGATGGGGAATGGGGGGACACACACACACACACCTCTCAGTGACTGCCTGCCTTTCCCAGAACACGCCCGACGGACTGGTTACCGTTTCCTGGAACTTATTAAGCCGAGCGTTAGACATGGATCTGCCTCGGTGTTGGTGCAAGGGGTTGCACGTGGGAGCACCTGACGGAGGGAGGTAGCTCACGGGTGTGGGTGTCGGGATGGGGGGGGGGGGGTGAATGTAGCGTAGCGCCTGTTACGGGTCATGTGCGTTGCAGTCACCTTGCTCTTCAGGGCGATGCAACTGAAGGGTGAGCTACACAAGAACTATGAATTTACTTACTTAGAAAAGGCTGAATGAGTGCCGTGCAGAGATTTATACTGTATGTTTTCATGAACGTGTTTTTGAGCGCGAGAGCGGTTATGGTAGAAGATTTTTAACTAGCTAATGGATAACATTACCATAACGTTATGACAACGTAAAGCATTTGCCTGCAGAGATTCAACCAGAAATTGCTCTATCGTCTTGTAAGCCGGGTGCTCACAGGCCAAATAGATGCGCGAAAGTCATCAGCCGGTCGCCTTCAAGACGCAGACGACAACGAGGGCGAGGACCAGACGTGCAGCTAGGCGGGGGCAGGGGCCGTACTCACACATGGCCTAACTCGTGGGCGATGGTGAACGCCGTGCTCAGGCCGTTGTCTTCACTGATGCTGCAGCTCCTGTACGGGTCGCACACAGTGCCCAACTCTGCCAGACCTGCAAGCCCCAGGTTCAGCAATCAATGCACCATCGCCGTGACTTTTTAATCACCGTTGTTTCATTGAGCACAGTACTGGGTGTAAATTTGGGAGCAGAAATAAGAACATTTAAATAAGAAGTTAAAAACGCTCACCTAAGGTGTCGCACTTATCCCGGGCCCGGCAGATGTCCTGCCTGTGACACGAAAACACAAAGTCATCAAATCGAGTTTATTTCTAGAACAGCCGGAGCAACCGGAACTGAACCGCTCGCCAAAATCCAGGAGCCGGACCGGTCGGCCCAACCGGGTCTATCCTCTGTTCAGACAGAGGAACATATGGGCTAGGGATTTCCGAACCCCTTTAGCGGCAGATTATGCGTCTCTACCTGGTGATGAGAATGGCTGTGTCGTGATGAGAGTGGTGGTTGTCATCGGGGTGGTTCTGGGTCTGCTGCCATATGCAGAAGTTCTTTAAAGTGGTCTGTGCGTTGAAGGAGATAACTGGGCCGTCCTGAGGAAGAAGACAGATTTTTGCCGCTTTTTGATTGGCCCAGCATTATGGATTTGGTCTAAAACACAATAGACATTGATCTATACGATTCTGGACTTACCAGTTCATTATTTATTATAACTAACTTGACAATGACGATATTTATTAGATTTCCAATGCTAGGGTCCTTGTAGATGGAAGATACCTGAAAGAAAGTCACATGAATTGAGTTACTTTTAGCATTTATCTGCAGTTTAACTGTTACCTCCAGCCAACCCCGTCATTGTCTCTCTTAAGGTTCATGCCTTATCAAAGTCTAAAAAATAACCTGCCTGAGTGTTCAAGCAGGGAGTAATTTGGGCTTCCCAGCACTGCTGTGGCTAAGTAATGTCTGGGGGTCACTTGGAAAAAACATGGCTCATTTGACTGTCAAGAAGTTGATTGCTGTCCCTGATCCAGCAGGCTAAAGCTGCCTTTGCCAGAATCAAAATATAGGTCAACTTACCCCCTGGGAAAAAGAAACACAGAGCAATTTTTATTGAAAATAGGTGAAGTATGCCGTCTATGCAACATTCCTGGGGCGGTTTTTTCATCAAAGCTGTGAAGCGAGTCTACCGCAGGCCGCAAGTCATCAGTCCACTCCACTGTTCTACTGCCCAGCTCTCCCCGAATGACCTGCCAAGCCAGCAGGAGGTCACGAGAGCACGCAGAGCAAGATCTTACTATGGACATCAGCGTGAGGATGTAATGCTGCAGGTTGCTGCCGTGATGTTCCACCATTTTGCTGTCCGCGACCGCCATGACCTCCACGTAGCGGGGATAAGAGAGGAAGCGCTTCGATCTCCTGTGAGGTCCTGAGTCGCCGCTGCCGTTGGCCATGGGCGGGAGAGGGTCCGTGGAGAAGCTCGCACTCAGAGAGACCAGGTCGGCCAGCAGGCCCCCGGGCGTTCCGCCACTCTGCTTGTGTCCTGGAAACCAAGACAAATATCCAGGTGTTGGACCAACGGCGCCAGCAACACATAAGACGCTCCGTACTCATTAAAAAGCCTGGTCAAAAGTCCTGGTTACAGGAACGTGAACATGGTGAACCCCGAGAAATGCCACCCTTTCTGGGAAGTACGCAGCCCATCGTTACCCGGGCTTCGCTTACAGGAGCGTTTCGCAAAGAGCATCGCAGGATCTCCATTCACACTGTATGGCGCCACGGGACAGACCTCCAGTCAAGGCGGGCAAACACCTTCCATCGCTGTCCGCTATTTACTAGGGTCAAAAGGAACGCGACGAAACACTCTACGCTTCCCCTGCAAAACGCCTTTTAGGTCCAGGGGACATGTGAAGGGAAAAAGTAAGGGGTTCACTTTAGGTGAGCCTGGAACTTTGCCAAACACCCAAAACGGCCCTCACCAGGAAAATAACATGCGGACACAGGCCTAAGGCACACGCTGAAACTGCAGATAAAAATTCAGATTTTTATCTTGAAAAGATTTTGTTGTTTGGCTATATAATTATTTTCCCTCACCGGGGTCTTTTATTGCAAATAAGAACTGACTCCCATGCCTGCTTGCAACATAACACCAGTTGCAGAAGAAATAACTTTGTCTTCTACACAAAAGTGGAGCTGTTCTCATTTCCTGCAAATGACTGTGATCAAAACGCAACAAACCCAAAACTACAAAAGCCCTCTCCTTTTCGAATGTTCCTGGCCAAGATGCCTTATTTAGGACTAAATATTTCCTTCAAGCAACATTTTGTCCACGTGGATCTCAGAAAGACTAGTATAAAGCAGCAAAACGTGCAAAATACGCAGCCCCTAAACTTGAGATCTAGCGTTAAAATGCTTCTCGTTTATTTTCATAGTAATTGATTTTAAATATTTGTAGCTAGCTTAAATTCAGCACAATGCGATTTGCAATGGTACTAGATGTATCAGGTTTCCTTATCTCAGGGGCACAGGAAGTCTAAAAGTCAACAGGAATTTGAAGCAATAAACTTAGATGCTAAGATACCAGACATAATCTTCAAAATAGTTTTCCTGTTCAAAAGCCCTGGAAGCAAACTACAGAATACATTTGTTCTTGCAGTAACATATGCTCTTTGGAGGCAAATGAGCACACTAACTGACATTTACGTAAAACATCTGACATACAACTGCGGTTTTTCGACTAAATTCATGACTCTGTGAGGGTTACCTAATTTATTTGGCCTCGATTGCGATTGTATAGAAATAGGTTAGACAGACAATATCTTGCAACTGGGTAAAAAAAAAGTATTGAGTATGCTTTCCTCCACAGATAATTTATCATTAAACTACCTTTGCGATAATGTCGTTCAGTATAGGTTGTTTCAAGTTAAATGAAAGTTCATTTTAAACTATGATCATTTCAAGTTCACAAGTGTAGCAATATGATGTTACAGATACAGTATGGTTTAAAAATACAGTGAACCGGAGAGGGTCCTCACCGGACGTGAGTGGCACATGTAGGGAGCCAGGGGCTAAAAGGATTTTCCTGTGATGGGCCACTTCCTCAATCTGGTGGGATGCCACCAGGGGATATATCTCAATTCAAATAACGACAGAGTTTATTTTTTTGGAGCGGGGGGGGGCTTTAACTTTTGAAGCTGGTTCTGTTCTACCTGATGTGTCACACGCGCTCTCGTCCCCTGCGCCACCTTTCTTCTTGGGAGAGTCCTTCCTGTACACGAGATGAGGTTTGTTGTGTTCTTCTTCATAATGTTTGCCGTTGAAGTTGTGAAGAGGCTCCACAAAATACTCTCCTTCTGGAGACCTGAAAGTTCCAAGCTACGAGAAAAAAAAAAAAAAAAGGCAAATCATAATTATGGTCATTAAGAAGTTAAAAAACATATAAAAAACATAATAATTCATGCAGAACGTTTCATGTCGCGCATGATTCTTTGTGTTGAACTTTGGTGCAGGTTCAGTGTGAAAAAACAAGGCAAAGGAACGCTCGGGACCTGATGATTTGAGAGAGCCCAGAACAAAAAGGAGCAGGCGAATCAGAAAACACATCCTATTCAATAACATTAAGGTCAATAACAAATCAAAAACAAATGACAAAAGTTTTGTACAAAATGATTTTGTGTTTTTGAATGATAATCAAAACACATGTTGACATAAAGGTGCACGTGGACGGGTTTGTGCGTCTCGCGTATGTCACCAGAGCAAATTGAGGTCTTGACAGTCGTTTGCTCATAACTATAACTGCATAAATTAAGTTATTAGCAAAGAGAAATTAGCTGTCTCTAACGTATTGTAAGCCCCAGTCAAGCAGAAGGTCGTCATCACCATGTTAAGGTAGTATAACGCCGAGATAAATCGTACAGCCTAAAATCAAATATTTTGGCACGAAAACTTCTACAGTTGTACGTTATAGCACCTTGAACTGCACACCAACATATCGGCGCTATGGCTCATCGCAATCCCAACGTTTTCAATAGCATCCAGCGGACACGTTAAATAAAAACAGGTGATTGTTGCAACTCGTTGGGTCCTTAAACGGATGTTCTAGAAATAGTGCAGAAGATGGGACCGCCCACATGTATGCTTCCAAAAACAAAACTACAGCAGGTAAACAAACTTGCACCACGAAGTTAAGCTGAACACTGTATTTTGGACCCATATACCTTTGAGAGGCGAATTTTACCGAGGGACGGTATTTTATTCAATACTGCCTGATATCAATGCTTTGGCAACTTACAATCGTCCCTTGACAGTCAAGCTATTACGGAATGGAAAACAGCAAGTTTTTTTATAAATGCCATGTGGATCAAGTGGATATCATGAGAAAACAATTCGCAAATCAACACAAAGGTAAGGTTGTCATATTTATGACAGGTTAATTACATTTTCTCAAGTAATATTATTGGCATAGTAAATTTAAAGTAAATCTGATGTCCTTGTTGATTACGTTTCCTCTTCAAAATAAAGCAGAATTGCGTCTAACGGCGTACCTGACTTGTCAAAAGCAGATACGTTGACTTTGGCAACTAACGTTAAAGTTTCTCTGACAATATCCAGATCAAATCTCGTAAGGACGTCATTAATTCGGCAAGTTTGACGACTGTAAAAAAAAAAACTCATATTAGTCCGTATGGTTCCGTCACTGGAAGCGAAGTTCTGCCAAAATGCGGGTCATATTGACGTCATCGTTAGTTGTGCTCTTAAGCGCTTCATCTTCTTCAGAGCTGCTAACCGTATACTGTAAACTGCAAACACACTTGGGTAGTTTAACCACAATAAAATACTATAAGTGAAATTAAGCATTAGTATTATTAAGCTTATAATTATCATGGTGCAACGGCTTCCTATGTTCTGACTAGGTTTATCATTTATATAAATATAGGCATACTGAAATGAGACTATTACTGTTTGCAGTCACTTGATGCATGAACGTTGCTTCAGCCTAATGACAACATTAGCACATCATTAGCTCGACACGGAAAAGTCGTAATAATGGTTATACATTAGTTTAGCGCCAGGGAAAGGACTTCCAGGCCTGTGGTTGGAGTCAGGAGTAATACACAAGTTCTAAACCCAATAATAAATTAATCGAGTCGCCAGTGGCCGATGCATACACTTACCAGTCCGGAGCAGAGACTGACGACTGCGGTGTGTTCCGTCTTTGAATTGACGTGCCCTTTATAAAAGCAGTGCTGAAACTCCGTATTGTCCGCCTCCCCATCAGGCGAAAAATCCGTTAGGTTGCTTCGGCTGGGTACTCCGAGTACCGAGACAGTGTAAAGAGGAGCAATAAATCCCGACTCGGGCGTGAGGTCGAGGTGAAAGTCAAGCCCGAAAGCTGATATTCTGTAATGAATCCGTGAAAAGTCCCACTGATCCGAACTGTTGTCCGCCGCATCAAGACTCCTTTTTTTTCTTTTGAAGTGCACGCTGGTTGGCAGTTTGTCACCGGCTTCGGACACTCTCGCTGGAGTTACAATCTCAAAAGCACCAAGCTGGTCGTGCAGTTTTACTGAAAACGAAAAGAAAAACAATTATTATTTTAAGACAAAATTAAGCGGCCAGATATTTAATATTCGCGGGTGATTTTAAACGTTTTCAATGCTTGATATTTTCATTGTGTCACTAAAGTCATTCAATGCCACAGCCTTGCTAAACCGTGCGCGGAGTCATGTGCCCTGCAAATCTTGAAAAAGTCATTCATTCTTTTTGGTCCCGTTATAATATCTAGATTATAGATTCGTAGTCTCTACATTACCTTTTCTCGACTTTACTATTGGCCTCCTAGATATTGCTACTACATTCAATAAGTCTGGGAGTGCTGAGAGAAACGGCAGCACCAATAGCAGGAGTTGCATGATTGTCCGCGTTCAGCAGCCTCTTATTACTGTATTCCCTCTGGCCGTGCTCGGTCCCGCTCAGTCCTCTATTCCAACCTTCACGCTCCTCGCCGCTGCCTCATCCACCTCGATTATCTACGACTTTTTAAGTGGCGGAGTCGGTGCCGGTGATTTGCGTTTAATCGGAAATCGCTGTCGTAACCTCTGATTAACACGCATAATGCAATGAGGGGGTCGACGTACAGTCAACTGGTGGGTTGAGTAAACCCCGATCTGTCCGCTTTGAAGAGATGTGGGCGGGACTCGCTGAAGGTACATTACTAGAAAAAAACACGCCCTTTATATAGCCCCTCCCCTTACTTCGTCGTACGATAGTGTATGCAGTCATATTTATCTAAATAAAGATTTTATTTAATTGTAACGCCAGATAAAAAGTGTAAAATGTATCATAGTGTTTTGCCACAAGATGTTGTTGATTAAACCTAAAAGTTATTATGTGATTTAAGATGGTAAACATGGTATAATAACAGCAATAATAACTCATAATTAAAAAGGTATAATTCAAATTCCCCGGCCATCAAAGTAAGAGTTTGTGTTTGTATTTCGAAAACGCATCGCTTGGTATTAAACGTTCTACTAATCCCAACTACGAGAAATTTACATCCCATCTTTTTTAAGCACGCCTCTGTTACCTTAAAGAAAAAGATTTTATGATCTTCCCACAAGCAAGTCGAATGGCCTAGAAACTCGGAATAGGTGTCTTTAAAATCAATTAAGAAATTTGCGTAATTTATTTAAGAGATGTAATAGCTTCTGGGTCTTATGCCTCCTTGCTTAATTAATGAGTCGGATCTATCGTTATCAGTTACGGAAGGAAACCAATGTGCCTTCATCAGCAACTGACGGAGACAGCAGAACAGACACTTCTTTGAATGAAAGAACACGCTTCAAAAGTAGGAGATAAACCACATACTCACTGTCTTTCAGACACGGAAGTTCTGAACACAATGGACAGGGAGATTAAAAATAGACTAAATATCCGAGACTAAGGCTGGGACGTAATAAAAACGTTGACAACCCGGTTATCGCATTTAATAAAATGGTATTTTCTTTTTGGTAGTTATCTTATTTCTTCTATTCAAAAAGGCAATTGAATACACTTATGTATAGCTTGATTGGTGGGTTGTCAAAATGGATTTTGTCCCAGGCTAAGCGCTGTTGGAGAAAATGTGTTTACTGTTTGCCCCACCTGCTTAACCCGAATTGTGTTTTTTGTTTTCATGCTACAACATACACTTAGTATTTTAATTCTTATTTGAATACTACGGTTAGTTTTGCTGGTGTACGACTGGAAAAGTGGCCTCGTCGGAAATGCTTGTTTAATCAGTGATTTGCCCCCAACCCTCATTTTCCCACTATGGCAGAAAATGCGTTGCCAAAACCATTTTTAGGACAGAAAGACCGATGAGAAATTGTCACAGCGCCGTCTTAAAAAGCGGGGCAATTGTATTATTTCTGACTGTCTTAATTAATTAATGCATGGACATATAGGTTACTGTCTGTTAAGGAACCACCAATACTGAAAGCTTCATTTTATCTTCATGGTCAAGTATCAGCTTAAACAGAGTATTTCCCCTTTATAACGGGCAATCATTCATAGACTCCAACAACTTTAACTGACCTTTGTAAATGAATGGAACTCTCACCTATGTGTCAGTCCCCCCAACCTACTCCGCAGGTAATTTTAGCAAGGCAATGCAAACTCCTCCCATTAAGTTTATGATTGGGCGAATTCCAAATGGTCAATCAGGACTTTTGCTCCACTCTAGAACAGGTCACGTGAGTCGTTGCAAAGTCACATGGCTAAGTTAATGAAATAACAGTGAAACGGTATTAACAGGAGAGAATACCATTAAAGTGTAAACTTTGTTTCTGGCAATGAACCAAGGCGTCCTTTGCTTACACTCACGTATGCATGCAAAGTCAGCACGCACAGATGTAACTGTTAAGCATACAGATGTGCTCAGGTAAGGAGGCATCAAAGTGCAAAGGCGATCGGCTGCATGCTCATATCCCAGCAGGACCACCCCCCCCCCCCCCCCCTTGTACCCTTGAGCAAGGCCGTTAACTCAAATGTTAACCCATATTTCAACAGGAACACATCCAGCTGTGTAAAGTTTTAGCTTTGCAAATCACTGTCGATAAACTTTTCCACTTACCAAATAAATAATGTAGCAGAATGACTGTACAGGGATGTCTGCTGAGCAATGCAATGATGCTCAGTGACAAACAAACAATCCAAAGTGACTGATGAGCTACAGGGAAAACAGATGGTGGGAGACGGAATCGTTTTTGTGTTTAGGGCTGAGGTTTCCATGCAGCTGAGCTAATGTGGGGTTATGAAATGTGTCGACAGCCTCAACATATTGCATTTACATATTTTACTATTAGTTCACAGATGTGTTCTTCTTGTCGTTACATCCATTCACATTCAATTTACATATTCAGTGCCTTGCCAAATTGTGCAGGTCCTTGCACAGTTTTAATATTTTCTCTCTATAAAGTTTGCAGTCATGACACGTGAGAATTTAAAATAGAAAGGAGGGATTTTTGTATGCACAGCAGAAAATGTAAATAAATAACGGATAATTAACAAGAAGTGGAAGGTGCTCTGTACCATGCAGACATCCCAGCGAACTAGGAAGCAAGGAAAACGGTGAGGGATGCCGCTAGCCACACACACCCCAACAACGACTTTGAAAGAGCTTCCGAGTTCCAGGGCTGAGATGGAAGTAAAGTGTGTATCAGTGAACAAGCCCGACCGTCAGTGCTGAAATACGTCTCAGGGCCTGCGTGGAGTTGCATGGTTGGTTCAAATTAAAATGGCATGGTGTTTGCAACATCATGTTATGGGAACTCTTATCACCGTTGTTAGGACTGAAGTGAAAATGGATGGCGTGAAGTACAGGTTCAGTTCACCAAAGAACTAAAAATGATAAAATTTAGTTTTCACCTGGACAATTCTACTCTGAAATGGTTTAAGAACAAGCATACATTTTCAGCTAAATTATACAGTCCATCAGACGAGTGCTCTGAACATTGTTAATAGGCAGTTTATTCATTTGGGAGATGTTTGCTTTTTGTGCTAAGCGATTTAGCCATTAAGGCTAAATACATTTTATGCAAATTGCAAAAAACCATTATGGTAAAACAGCTGTTGCACAGGGCTCTAATGACAACTGCAGAGTGATTAAGGCCACAAACGTTCCATTCCTGGAAGAAAAGAATCAAAATAAATATTTTCTCAATCGGAAGAAGCCACCAAGAAATATGCATGGAAAATAAACCTCACAAAATTGACCGAAGTTTAAACAGAAATTGATTTGTTACATTTATCATTAGGGATGCAAGTCACAATATGGCGAGTATCCTTTTTTGTCATCAGGGAGCAGGTTTGTTGCTACAACATTTGATAAAAACGATCGATCAATTCTGTACCGGACATTTCAGGCTCTGGGATTTCTGTTCAGAAGTTACTGCTCAAGTTAACGAATTCCAGTACTGACTACAAAATCCACGGGGGTCCTCATTCCCGGAAACTCATCGGATCCAACCAGGTCCCCTCCCTCCCATAAGCCCCCACACATATCCTAGTGCTTGGGGTCATGTTGAAAAAGCAAAGGGACCAGCCTGTGGAGAAATAAATGTTGTAAAGATTTAATTTTAAAAAAATGTATCTTTTAATTACTAATGCTATCATCACTTTCGGTTCTTTAGTGGGGGGTCTCTAGTGCAGCGTGTTTTGAAAGGACTGCGAGGTCAGCCTGTTTCGTGACATTTGCAGACAGATCTTGGGACGTGCCGCAGTGTGTTTAGGACACGCTTCAACCATTTAACTGCACTTCCTCTACATTAACGAAGAAAAAATCAGATAAGCGCCGCAAAGCTGAATGGGGCTCTAAGCATTGCCGATGCAAGTTTCAAGGCTTTCTTTCATACCCAGACCCATACGTTTAATACTCTCTCACCACATCGACCTTGGCTGCTTGAAAACGTCACTCTGACCCTAAATTTCACCAGTCTCTGGCTACTGTGTTGCACGGGAGAGCGGTGCATTGGACACCCGAAACATATTTTCATCCCAATGAGTTTGATTTGTGCATGCATTTCAGCGCTTAGTGGTTTCCCAATGGCCAGGAAGGAATCTGCGTTCAGACAATATGGATGCATTGAGGCCCGTGTTTACTTTTTTCTTCATGATGTGGGCCGAGAACTTTACCAACTTTACCAGGATTGACGCGCAAAGGCCAACTGCAGATCAACAATATCAGTGTGTCAAAACCATGTCAGGTTTAATATTCTGACCGGTTTATAACAACAGAACATAAAAAAAAAAAACTTGTGTATATTCAATGGCGCAGCTGTTTCCCGAAGACACGTCTGAGTACTGGTTGTCGAAGACTTAAATGCTTTTCAGTACTTCTAAAAACAAACACACACAAACTTCTAGCAGTCTATCCGGTTGCATTCCAGAGTAGACCCAGAACAGTAGGGCTTGCCATGCGGTTTGGAGACGAGTGGAGCTTCCTAGCTGGTCGCCGTTCCCCATTGCAGGCATGGACTTTGGCAATCTGCCCATTGCCCATCTTTTTTCCCACACTTCTCGCCTTGCTAAAATAGCTGACATTTTACACTGGACCCGGACAAGAGAGGCTCCTGCTCCTTAGGGTGCAGAACGGCAGCTTGTTCAGTTCCTCACTGCGCAAATGATTTGTCCCTCAACTGCGACCCCCCCCTTCTTGGTTTTCTAGGGAGCTGGGCCCCCAGGGGACTTGAAGGGCTAAGGATGTGCGATCAGCAGCAGAGGGACGACCAACATGGTTCCTGTGAGAGGAAAGCTGTGTTTGATAACTCGGTGGCCCTGGAAATGCTCCTACCCTCATTACTTCCTGCAGGATAGGGTCATTTGCGTTACCAGCAGTCAGCAGTAATTGAGTAATCCTCCAGATACACACAGCCCCCCAGGTCAGACACACACACACACACAAACTCACCCATGCAACGCACACATAAGCACACACACAAGCATGCATTAATACTAATACACACACACACACACAAAGCAGATCACTCAGGATGTGTTGACCTGTCAGAGCAAACAACGTAACCGTTATCACTTCAGACCCTTTGGCTCACACATACGGTTTCTAGTGAGAGAACAGACTACATCATCTTGTTGAAATGTATTCGCCTGTGGAAGCTCAGCCAAAACCGGTGATTCAGTTTCAATTGGAGGGAAGAATACCATTTTTATTTTAAATGCTTAAAAAAGAAATTTATATTGAAGCATATGCATCCGCACGTGACGATGGCTTGACATCCCATTAGGCTTTAGATAAGTGGTAACATTTTATTTTATGGATGAGGCATGGAACTGGACTTGGCACCCCAAAACCCAGACGTACCGTTGTATTGTGCACCACAATGCAGTTGAACCTACAGTCACATTGTGGAGACGCTGGAGGAGGGGCATACCCACTTCTGGAGAAGAATTTCAGCTGTTAAGGAGTTTGAATCTTTCCAGCTTTTTGGGCTTACTGTGGAATGGCTACAATACCTACATGCCAAATCAAGGCTGCATCCATTGCGCTCGAGAGGGATCGGATTTCTTTTTACACGGGAATGTTTTATTCTGAGGAATATTCAAGGTTAAGTAGGGTTCTCAGAGCCCACAGACCACAAATTTGCGTTTGACCTCTAGATTTCTGTGGGGCGTACACTTAAAGTTCCTAACATAGAAATCGGTGGATGGGGCAAAGGGGGCGGAGGGGGCAGAGGAGGGGCGAAGGGGGCGAGGTTTTGTGGGCAGTCACATTTTAGGCAGCACTTACCCAGGGACGGTGTATGCGCAGACACTAGAGCATGGCTCATATGAACAGTGACCGGTTGCGCATAGAAGGTTCCTAGAAGGTCCCGTTCACTCGTCGAATCACTCCACGATATTCTGACGGGACGACCAGGCCGTGAAGTAAGGGAGATTACCTGAATGATCACCTGAATTCTCTGGACGGAGTTCTCGAAAACATGAGAATAAGAACAAAATGAAAGTACTTTTGTTCATACTTTTTTTTGGGTCAACAAACCCCTTTTAAACATATCGAGGATTCAAGGAGTGCTAGTCCACGAGCCGTCCCAGCGCACAGCTGATACCGCTAACTGCTCCTGGTACGGCTGGTGCAAGGATCTCAGCACTCAGCATCAGAAGGTATTCAAAGAAAGCCAGTCTCCACAAAGTGGAGCATGGAAGTCGAGGCGAATGAAAGAAAGAAAGATCTCTTCGAAAATCCACACAAATTGCTGTTAAGCTCCCCCCCCCCAGTCTTGTCCTTTGTCACATTATATATAGTTTTGCGTTCTGGGTCACAAGTTCTATTCTCCTGCTGTCAGTGCCAGGAGAATGGGCTGGCCAAGGTCCCGCTGGCAGGCCCACTGTGTGCGAGGCCGGCTGTGACTTCCACACCTCCAGCAGATGACAGCCTCGCAGCGGTGGGCGTTCGCCCCGGGTTGGGGGAGAGAGGGAAAAGTGCGTTGGGCTGGCCCCCGCGGACCCAAAGGTTTCTGTGGGAAAACCAGCCACACACACACGCACACGCACACGCACACACACAAACACTCACGCACTCATGCGCACGCACGCACACGCACACGCACACACACACACGCACACGCACACACACACACGCACACGCACACGCACACACACACGCTCACGCACACACACACGCACGCACACACACGCGCGCGCACACACACACACACACACACACACACCCGCTCACGCACACACACACGCACACACACACACGCACACACACACACACACACGCACACACACACACACACACACGCACACACACACGCGCGCACACACACACACACACACACGCTCACCCACACACACACACACACACACACACACAAACACACACGCTCACGCACACA
>JAOVYW010003896.1:0-13619 GCA_025775045.1 Hiodon tergisus | reverse complement strand
TTGTTGTTGTTGTTGTTGTTGTTGTTGTACGTTATGCACGGTTCGAAAAACATTACTATACTTTCAATATCATCAATAGCCCAGCAATAATACTAATAGCAATATTAGCCTACTAATCATAAAAAGTCTAAAGTCAAAATTACTGCGAAACTGTGATTTTTAATTAACTTTCTTTGTTGTCTTTTATTTTATCATTTAAATCTTTTAAAATCTTAATTAAATTTTTATTACATTTTCATTATTTATACTTAGAAAAATGTATTTTAAGAAATTGCTTCTTGAGTATGATCATGCTGCTGTTCCCCATTAAACGCCTACAATGCATTTTATAAACTTTTGAGTAAATTAAAAATAAAAAGATTCAAAAACACAAATATATTTTAAACAATTATTTTTTATATGAATATATAGGTCTGCATTAAAGGCCAAATATGTTTAATAGTATTGCATTAATCCGTTCAAAATCATTGGTGAAAATTGTGCTATGGGAGGAGTACTAACCTTAGGTGTTGGGGCCATGACTGCGGTTTTCGTTTCTCTAAGATATTTTGCCTTTCCATTTACTTTCTTGCGCTTTTGTCGGCCCGACAGTTTGACAGGAAAGGAACCGCTGGTGTTTTTAGCATCCCCGTTGTCAAACGAAGCTCCTTCGGGAAAAGCGCACTTGAAGCAATGCGAGCAGCTGACATTGACCCACCGACAGAAGCGCCTTTGCCGCCGGGAACCAGGTCTGGCAGAAACCCTACGAGAGTCGGTGCGCCTCAGCCTTCTTGAGTGTCGGTACCAGTTCCGACACGAGAGGTGGAATTGTAGTCTAGATGGCCGAGGCAGCCTACTAAAGCGAGGTAAGACCAGTTAAAAAAAAAAAAAAGAGAGAGAATCTCCGTTTTGATAATACACATTAATTATATAATCCTATTCAGATTTTCAGTATTATGATTAAAAAGGAAGGTTTTGCTAGTAAGATTCAAAAACAAGCTAACAATCACCAATACTCATTCATTTTTGTTTAGCGATAGTATATGATAAATATAAAGGTAGTACAGCCTAATGAACACGCTGGCAACAAACTGAATGCAATATCTAAGAACCACAGAAAGGCAAAAAGTCCGAGGTTTAATTTAGAGCTAGGAGCAGGCCAACAGGGGGATAATGAAGTATTAGAAAGCCAAGGTTTTTGCGCCAGTTCCGCGCTGCGTTGGGGGTATTTTTAACTCGGAAAAGCGCCCAGATCCCAGAGGAAAAGGACGGCGAGATTGCTCACTTTCATCATCTCTTTTCATTCCTAGTCAAAATAGTAATTAATTGAATCAAAATACACCCAAGTGACGGCTCTAGGCTAAAAAATAAAAATAAAAAATAAAAATAAAAAAAGGAGTGAGATTTTTTTATTATGGATCCCGAGGAAAATAGACAGTAGATTCCATGACAAAAACATTCCAAGGCTCAGATAAACATTTTACGTGCAGTCGTTTTTTTTTTTGTTATAGTCACGTAAATTGCTTTGTCTCAAAAATAAGCAATGATTTTAAGCAAACTAAAATATCAGTATCTGAATCTGCATTTCATGATTTGTGTTTTGATTTCACATTGATATTGTTTACAACAAGAAGGTAAACCATTAAAAGTTTTATATTGTGAATATATTTTGAATATAACCAAGGCTAAAATGCTTATCAAGCAGTGCAGTAACCATCCGTTTGATATAGTTAAAAAGAAAACTGATTCTTTCATTCAGGGTTCAAGGAGACTGCTTTTCTGTTGGCGGTGTCCTCGGCAGCCCTGTCCCATGCTCTGGCAAAGGCCTGTAGCTCTGGTCGAATGGAGCGGTGCACCTGTGACGACTCCCCGGACCTGCAGCACCGTGAGGCTTGGCAGTGGGGCATCTGTGGCGACAACCTCAAGTACAGCACCAAGTTTCTCAAGAATTTCCTTGGGCAGAAGCGGGTGAGCAAGGACCTGAGGGCACAGATTGACTCTCACAACATCCATGTGGGGGTTCGGGTAAGTGTAAACAGAACCTATCATTTCAGTGATCTGTAGCACTCCTGGTTTTAATTACAGTGTTTAAAAAAAGGCAACCATTTATTTACAGATGTCATTGTTTTCTTGCCTCAAAATCATGCACAGTTAGAGTCTCTGTGTCCAAAGGTTCCAGTCAGGTTAAAACAATTGCCTTTCTTTGGCATTGCATATGTGGCAGAGACTACCAGTGCCATAAAGGACCTATGTGTTCCAGCAAGGCTGAACTGAAGCTGTAATAAGAAAGACAAGTTTATCATGGTGAAGAGGATGTTATTGGGGACTGGATGTTCTCCCATACTGCCCCTCTTAATAAAGCCGGCAGACAGAGCTTATGGAAACTGAAGGGCTCATTTCAGAGTTGCTAATAAGTAAACATAAGGACATCTAATATATTAATAATATATCATAGATTTTTTTCATACTGTATTCTATGGACTATATGGTTAATATATCTAAAAAGTAATGTGACTGTTATTTAATTCTGAGTCAGTCCCCCGGGCTCATTTCCTACCTACTGAATCATTCCAAGCTTATGGCTCAGCCCTTTGGCAATTCCCCTCCTAATGAAGTTAAACAATGACTAGACGGTGAGATCTTTTTGTACATCCAGAAAAACAAACCTAAAATAAACCATGGAGAACTAATAACAAACACATTTCTTATCTTTCTGAGACCCCTTCAATCAGGTCAGATAACACCTCTCAGTCTGAGGGTAATAAGCCCACACTTGTCGTTGTCAAGAAACAAAGATAGTGGGTGGCTACCTGTATAGCTGGTCATTGCCTCTCTAATGTTTTGAATGTGAGAGGCCCTTAGGGCTTCATACCTGCAAGGGATGGAATTCGGCTGACCTCTTTGCATGCACATTTAGTTACCCCAGGCCATTCCTGCCCCCGTGCATATTGAATGACACCCCTGCCACATGACCTGCTCTAGACACCCATCCTCACTGGTGGCCTTTCTAGCTGACTGCTCTGTTGCTATTCCTCCCAGCATAGCAAGGTCTTAATAGTCCCAGTGCAGCCTCCAGTGGCCCATACAGACACTCTTGACTGCACCTCATGTGTTACCCTAAGTACAAAGGTTCCACTTAGGGGATGATGCCTGCAGGTGCAGCATTGTCCCATGCCGACAGTTGCAAAACAAATAGCTAATTTCAGCTGGCTGACAAAACTAAAGAAGTCTCACTGCCAAGAATACAGTTTTGAACACTGAACTCCCCATTCATTGCCTTAAATACCTGAATTAACATCTTAATTGAATTGGGTACCTGCTAAAGAGTCACATTGTCTCATGCAAGAAACTCAATAAACTTTATCTAGGTACCCATGATAAGTATCTAGCTCATCCGACTGATCATCAGACTCTTCTCTTCCTCATCCCTTCACAGGCAGTGAAGCGCGGGCTGAAGACCACCTGCAAGTGCCATGGGGTCTCTGGCTCTTGTGCTGTGCGGACCTGCTGGAAGCAGCTTTCCCCCTTCCATGACACGGGGGGTGTGCTCAAGTATCAGTACGACAAGGCTGTGCATGTGCTCAGTGTCACTAATGCTGCCACAGGCGAGGCAGAGCTGGCAGGATTCCAACGCCACAGCCACGGGCCCAACCCCCACCCCACTGATCTAGTCTACTTGGAGGAATCGCCTAACTTCTGCCGGCCCTCCCGATACTCCCCAGGGACAGCGGGCCGCCCCTGTGCCAAAGACACCAGCTGCAAGAACTTGTGCTGCGGGCGCGGCTACAACACAGCCTTGCGCCACACCACCCTCTCCTGCAACTGTCAGGTGCGTTGGTGCTGTCACGTGGAGTGTCAGACCTGCCTGAGAGAGGAGGAAGTGTATACCTGTAAAAAACACTGAGAAGAGAGACAGAGAAAGGGAAAGAGAGAGAAAAATGAGAGAATGTGGAACCTCGGGCAACAATTTCTGTGAAAAATATAAATGTAATTATGGAAACCATTTAAGGGTGGCAGAAAAAAGATTGCAAAGAAGTGGACTGAGAACATTTATGTGAAAGGGCAGAGGGTGAAGGAAAAAGGGAGCAAAGACAAAAAATATAAAGCAGGAGAAGTGGAGGCATCCGGGACTTTACATACAATGTTTTATTTTATTTTATTCAAATTGCAAATTGCTTCAAGAGGCAGCGCAAGTATTGCCATCAGCTATGGCCTTTCCTAGCATCATTGGCGCAAAGGAGAACTGAAGACACTGTTATGCAAACATTATTCTCCAGGATAAAAATCTCCACTATTTTGATTGTATTATGACAAGGAAATATAAACTTTTTACAACTGGCTATTTTTACATTAATGACACTGGTGGAACAGGAGCTTGGAGTGTAACCCTCCAGATGCTTCCTTAGAACATCCATTTGGCAGTTCTGTTGTGGTGAACCAACAGGTTACTCTTGAATGATTGGTCAGGCATTTCAGTCACTGCAGGAACAGTCCTTTGACAGGAATGGTGCTTCAGAGGGACAAATGCTGAGCAGACCCCAGAGGGTCTGACACTACCTGAAAACAGGAAAGCCATCTTCCATAGTATCAACTCTTGAATGAAAGAAGAAGGCTGCAGGCCGTTTGCAGGTTTTCTCTCTGGCCAATGGACATTGTCCACCCAGGTGCTGTTTAATGCATCATCCATCTGAAGTGTGGTTTGTCCTGAGACACATTAATCACGGAAAATCCTCCTTGAGTTGATTGTCGGTTGCACTGTGTCTGCACGCTCATTGGCTTATCCGTCTGTTACTATGTGTTTCTGTGTCATGGTATATGTGAAAAGACACCACTGGTTTTAAAACACCCAGTGAATGATCTGTCTGTCTGTCTGTCTATTGCTGTGAGAAGACTAGGCCCTCCTGTAAATACTGAAACAATTAGAAGCACTTAAAGACCAGTTATGTACCTCACTTTTGTCACTAAATGAAAATATGGACTCCATCTTAAAAGAGGAAAGTTAAAAGAAAATCATATCCCCTAGGAATCCTGACACCACAGGGAGAGCGAGGAAGTGCGACTAGGCTCCTCAGGTCTCATTTGCCTTCCAGACACCCACCTCTTTTATACTCTGCAGACTAAGCAGCCCACACAAGCGGTTCAGCACCGATTGGAGGATAGGAACATCCCTCTCAGCAGGTTGCTGGCGCCCAGGAAGCTCACAGGAAACGCTGGTTAGCAGCAAGCAAAGAGAAGCCCTGCCGATTTCACCAACTCCATGTCAGAATCAGCAAATGTCATGAGCTGGATTCAAACCTGTGATTTCCAGTTCATAGGTTTCTGTCTATGATTGGACCAGCACCTTTATCTAATGAGTCAGTCGGGAGAGAGCAGTTACTTATCCTTTGAACACATCCAAAGGGCCATATTTAATTTTTAATCTGGTCTAAACTTGGTGTAAATGTTCAGCCATTTAATCAATCAGTATGAATTTGTTTTGTCTCTTGGTATGTTTTCATAACAAACTATTTGAACACTGAAATGGTTATTTTTGTCATATTAATCAGAAGATTAATATTTGTATTAAACATATTTGTTTGTCCTACACCAGAGAGTAATTTTACTTACTCTCAAGCAGAAGCAGACGTTACTCTAACATGTTCTACCTTGGATATAAAGGAGACTTTAGGAAAATGTTTAAACAAATATAGAAGGCTTTAAAGGGATAAAAGGAGTAAAACCAAATACTGTCTGTGCAGGATGAAGTTATGAAGGGATCATACAAGGTTTTCAGTTTGTTATGTGATATTATGTAAAAAAAGAATGGCTTCCCTGGCTTTTTTTCTGTTCTTTAACTAGGACATTGAATTTTCTGGACGCTGATAGTGAGTTTTCTCATGGTCAAGAACAAATCAAAACATTTAATGTTACCACCACTTAGGTTGTGATTTGCGATCTTTTTGTACATGTATATCTTGCACTGTAATCATTCATTCCTTGGCCCTCTGTTCCACCCTCATTAACAATTAGTGAAAATTGCAGTCTTCATCCTCGAGACCTCTTTGTTTCTCAGCATTGGAGGATGAAACGTGCATGTGGTGCCCCAACATGCTTTGGCCACGTATCTCTTTAAAAAAAATTTAAAGGTTTTTGTTTGTTAGAACGCTGAACAAAATCACAGGGTGCCTAGGGGAAAAGGAGTCTTCCCCTTTTCCTGAGTACTTTCAGGAATGACTAGCAAAGACAGCACAATTGCTGAATTCCCATCTCATTCTGAGCATTTTAGGGAAACAGTTAAGTTTCTCTGGTGCTCATTTGATCAACCTCCATTCCCCCAAAGTTAAAGGCCCCTCTCCCCAAAGGCTGGATATTATTAGGGGAATATTAAATCGACAGACATCTGTTTTTGTTGGCACTTGATAAGAAAATCACCGAAAGAGTTCTTGTTGCAAGAAGGAAAATTCCCCTGAGCTGTAAACATTGCAGTTTAATTAATCTCATTGATCAAATCCACCCCTTTAAGTTCACTGTAACGGTTAAGCCACTGCAGTTCATTTAAGTCTTATTTAAGAAAATAGTGTATTAGCTCCTACTAAACAGCTGACTATGCAGTCATAATGAGTTATAACCTCCAAATCATTTAATTTGATACATATATCTGGCAAACTTCTGGATTATCTCCTTCTTAATTCTATGCAGTACATGTAATAGTTCCGCTGGTAATGGAACAAAGCATGGTAAAGTCATTCTGTAATTGTTATTTTTTATTTTAGGGTTCTCTCTCTCTCTCTCTCTCTCTCTCTCTCTATATATATATATATATATATATATATATATATATATATATAGAGAGAGAGAGAGAGAGAGAGAGAGAGAGAACCCTAAAATAAAAAATAACAATTACAGAATGACTTTACCATGCTTTGTTCCATTACCAGCGGAACTATTACATGTACTGCATAGAATTAAGAAGGAGATAATCCAGAAGTTTGCCAGATATATGTATCAAATTAAATGATTTGGAGGTTATAACTCATTATGACTGCATAGTCAGCTGTTTAGTAGGAGCTAATACACTATTTTCTTAAATAAGACTTAAATGAACTGCAGTGGCTTAACCGTTACAGTGAACTTAAAGGGGTGGATTTGATCAATGAGATTAATTAAACTGCAATGTTTACAGCTCAGGGGAATTTTCCTTCTTGCAACAAGAACTCTTTCGGTGATTTTCTTATCAAGTGCCAACAAAAACAGATGTCTGTCGATTTAATATTCCCCTAATAATATCCAGCCTTTGGGGAGAGGGGCCTTTAACTTTGGGGGAATGGAGGTTGATCAAATGAGCACCAGAGAAACTTAACTGTTTCCCTAAAATGCTCAGAATGAGATGGGAATTCAGCAATTGTGCTGTCTTTGCTAGTCATTCCTGAAAGTACTCAGGAAAAGGGGAAGACTCCTTTTCCCCTAGGCACCCTGTGATTTTGTTCAGCGTTCTAACAAACAAAAACCTTTAAATTTTTTTTAAAGAGATACGTGGCCAAAGCATGTTGGGGCACCACATGCACGTTTCATCCTCCAATGCTGAGAAACAAAGAGGTCTCGAGGATGAAGACTGCAATTTTCACTAATTGTTAATGAGGGTGGAACAGAGGGCCAAGGAATGAATGATTACAGTGCAAGATATACATGTACAAAAAGATCGCAAATCACAACCTAAGTGGTGGTAACATTAAATGTTTTGATTTGTTCTTGACCATGAGAAAACTCACTATCAGCGTCCAGAAAATTCAATGTCCTAGTTAAAGAACAGAAAAAAAGCCAGGGAAGCCATTCTTTTTTTACATAATATCACATAACAAACTGAAAACCTTGTATGATCCCTTCATAACTTCATCCTGCACAGACAGTATTTGGTTTTACTCCTTTTATCCCTTTAAAGCCTTCTATATTTGTTTAAACATTTTCCTAAAGTCTCCTTTATATCCAAGGTAGAACATGTTAGAGTAACGTCTGCTTCTGCTTGAGAGTAAGTAAAATTACTCTCTGGTGTAGGACAAACAAATATGTTTAATACAAATATTAATCTTCTGATTAATATGACAAAAATAACCATTTCAGTGTTCAAATAGTTTGTTATGAAAACATACCAAGAGACAAAACAAATTCATACTGATTGATTAAATGGCTGAACATTTACACCAAGTTTAGACCAGATTAAAAATTAAATATGGCCCTTTGGATGTGTTCAAAGGATAAGTAACTGCTCTCTCCCGACTGACTCATTAGATAAAGGTGCTGGTCCAATCATAGACAGAAACCTATGAACTGGAAATCACAGGTTTGAATCCAGCTCATGACATTTGCTGATTCTGACATGGAGTTGGTGAAATCGGCAGGGCTTCTCTTTGCTTGCTGCTAACCAGCGTTTCCTGTGAGCTTCCTGGGCGCCAGCAACCTGCTGAGAGGGATGTTCCTATCCTCCAATCGGTGCTGAACCGCTTGTGTGGGCTGCTTAGTCTGCAGAGTATAAAAGAGGTGGGTGTCTGGAAGGCAAATGAGACCTGAGGAGCCTAGTCGCACTTCCTCGCTCTCCCTGTGGTGTCAGGATTCCTAGGGGATATGATTTTCTTTTAACTTTCCTCTTTTAAGATGGAGTCCATATTTTCATTTAGTGACAAAAGTGAGGTACATAACTGGTCTTTAAGTGCTTCTAATTGTTTCAGTATTTACAGGAGGGCCTAGTCTTCTCACAGCAATAGACAGACAGACAGACAGATCATTCACTGGGTGTTTTAAAACCAGTGGTGTCTTTTCACATATACCATGACACAGAAACACATAGTAACAGACGGATAAGCCAATGAGCGTGCAGACACAGTGCAACCGACAATCAACTCAAGGAGGATTTTCCGTGATTAATGTGTCTCAGGACAAACCACACTTCAGATGGATGATGCATTAAACAGCACCTGGGTGGACAATGTCCATTGGCCAGAGAGAAAACCTGCAAACGGCCTGCAGCCTTCTTCTTTCATTCAAGAGTTGATACTATGGAAGATGGCTTTCCTGTTTTCAGGTAGTGTCAGACCCTCTGGGGTCTGCTCAGCATTTGTCCCTCTGAAGCACCATTCCTGTCAAAGGACTGTTCCTGCAGTGACTGAAATGCCTGACCAATCATTCAAGAGTAACCTGTTGGTTCACCACAACAGAACTGCCAAATGGATGTTCTAAGGAAGCATCTGGAGGGTTACACTCCAAGCTCCTGTTCCACCAGTGTCATTAATGTAAAAATAGCCAGTTGTAAAAAGTTTATATTTCCTTGTCATAATACAATCAAAATAGTGGAGATTTTTATCCTGGAGAATAATGTTTGCATAACAGTGTCTTCAGTTCTCCTTTGCGCCAATGATGCTAGGAAAGGCCATAGCTGATGGCAATACTTGCGCTGCCTCTTGAAGCAATTTGCAATTTGAATAAAATAAAATAAAACATTGTATGTAAAGTCCCGGATGCCTCCACTTCTCCTGCTTTATATTTTTTGTCTTTGCTCCCTTTTTCCTTCACCCTCTGCCCTTTCACATAAATGTTCTCAGTCCACTTCTTTGCAATCTTTTTTCTGCCACCCTTAAATGGTTTCCATAATTACATTTATATTTTTCACAGAAATTGTTGCCCGAGGTTCCACATTCTCTCATTTTTCTCTCTCTTTCCCTTTCTCTGTCTCTCTTCTCAGTGTTTTTTACAGGTATACACTTCCTCCTCTCTCAGGCAGGTCTGACACTCCACGTGACAGCACCAACGCACCTGACAGTTGCAGGAGAGGGTGGTGTGGCGCAAGGCTGTGTTGTAGCCGCGCCCGCAGCACAAGTTCTTGCAGCTGGTGTCTTTGGCACAGGGGCGGCCCGCTGTCCCTGGGGAGTATCGGGAGGGCCGGCAGAAGTTAGGCGATTCCTCCAAGTAGACTAGATCAGTGGGGTGGGGGTTGGGCCCGTGGCTGTGGCGTTGGAATCCTGCCAGCTCTGCCTCGCCTGTGGCAGCATTAGTGACACTGAGCACATGCACAGCCTTGTCGTACTGATACTTGAGCACACCCCCCGTGTCATGGAAGGGGGAAAGCTGCTTCCAGCAGGTCCGCACAGCACAAGAGCCAGAGACCCCATGGCACTTGCAGGTGGTCTTCAGCCCGCGCTTCACTGCCTGTGAAGGGATGAGGAAGAGAAGAGTCTGATGATCAGTCGGATGAGCTAGATACTTATCATGGGTACCTAGATAAAGTTTATTGAGTTTCTTGCATGAGACAATGTGACTCTTTAGCAGGTACCCAATTCAATTAAGATGTTAATTCAGGTATTTAAGGCAATGAATGGGGAGTTCAGTGTTCAAAACTGTATTCTTGGCAGTGAGACTTCTTTAGTTTTGTCAGCCAGCTGAAATTAGCTATTTGTTTTGCAACTGTCGGCATGGGACAATGCTGCACCTGCAGGCATCATCCCCTAAGTGGAACCTTTGTACTTAGGGTAACACATGAGGTGCAGTCAAGAGTGTCTGTATGGGCCACTGGAGGCTGCACTGGGACTATTAAGACCTTGCTATGCTGGGAGGAATAGCAACAGAGCAGTCAGCTAGAAAGGCCACCAGTGAGGATGGGTGTCTAGAGCAGGTCATGTGGCAGGGGTGTCATTCAATATGCACGGGGGCAGGAATGGCCTGGGGTAACTAAATGTGCATGCAAAGAGGTCAGCCGAATTCCATCCCTTGCAGGTATGAAGCCCTAAGGGCCTCTCACATTCAAAACATTAGAGAGGCAATGACCAGCTATACAGGTAGCCACCCACTATCTTTGTTTCTTGACAACGACAAGTGTGGGCTTATTACCCTCAGACTGAGAGGTGTTATCTGACCTGATTGAAGGGGTCTCAGAAAGATAAGAAATGTGTTTGTTATTAGTTCTCCATGGTTTATTTTAGGTTTGTTTTTCTGGATGTACAAAAAGATCTCACCGTCTAGTCATTGTTTAACTTCATTAGGAGGGGAATTGCCAAAGGGCTGAGCCATAAGCTTGGAATGATTCAGTAGGTAGGAAATGAGCCCGGGGGACTGACTCAGAATTAAATAACAGTCACATTACTTTTTAGATATATTAACCATATAGTCCATAGAATACAGTATGAAAAAAATCTATGATATATTATTAATATATTAGATGTCCTTATGTTTACTTATTAGCAACTCTGAAATGAGCCCTTCAGTTTCCATAAGCTCTGTCTGCCGGCTTTATTAAGAGGGGCAGTATGGGAGAACATCCAGTCCCCAATAACATCCTCTTCACCATGATAAACTTGTCTTTCTTATTACAGCTTCAGTTCAGCCTTGCTGGAACACATAGGTCCTTTATGGCACTGGTAGTCTCTGCCACATATGCAATGCCAAAGAAAGGCAATTGTTTTAACCTGACTGGAACCTTTGGACACAGAGACTCTAACTGTGCATGATTTTGAGGCAAGAAAACAATGACATCTGTAAATAAATGGTTGCCTTTTTTTAAACACTGTAATTAAAACCAGGAGTGCTACAGATCACTGAAATGATAGGTTCTGTTTACACTTACCCGAACCCCCACATGGATGTTGTGAGAGTCAATCTGTGCCCTCAGGTCCTTGCTCACCCGCTTCTGCCCAAGGAAATTCTTGAGAAACTTGGTGCTGTACTTGAGGTTGTCGCCACAGATGCCCCACTGCCAAGCCTCACGGTGCTGCAGGTCCGGGGAGTCGTCACAGGTGCACCGCTCCATTCGACCAGAGCTACAGGCCTTTGCCAGAGCATGGGACAGGGCTGCCGAGGACACCGCCAACAGAAAAGCAGTCTCCTTGAACCCTGAATGAAAGAATCAGTTTTCTTTTTAACTATATCAAACGGATGGTTACTGCACTGCTTGATAAGCATTTTAGCCTTGGTTATATTCAAAATATATTCACAATATAAAACTTTTAATGGTTTACCTTCTTGTTGTAAACAATATCAATGTGAAATCAAAACACAAATCATGAAATGCAGATTCAGATACTGATATTTTAGTTTGCTTAAAATCATTGCTTATTTTTGAGACAAAGCAATTTACGTGACTATAACAAAAAAAAAAACGACTGCACGTAAAATGTTTATCTGAGCCTTGGAATGTTTTTGTCATGGAATCTACTGTCTATTTTCCTCGGGATCCATAATAAAAAAATCTCACTCCTTTTTTTATTTTTATTTTTTATTTTTATTTTTTAGCCTAGAGCCGTCACTTGGGTGTATTTTGATTCAATTAATTACTATTTTGACTAGGAATGAAAAGAGATGATGAAAGTGAGCAATCTCGCCGTCCTTTTCCTCTGGGATCTGGGCGCTTTTCCGAGTTAAAAATACCCCCAACGCAGCGCGGAACTGGCGCAAAAACCTTGGCTTTCTAATACTTCATTATCCCCCTGTTGGCCTGCTCCTAGCTCTAAATTAAACCTCGGACTTTTTGCCTTTCTGTGGTTCTTAGATATTGCATTCAGTTTGTTGCCAGCGTGTTCATTAGGCTGTACTACCTTTATATTTATCATATACTATCGCTAAACAAAAATGAATGAGTATTGGTGATTGTTAGCTTGTTTTTGAATCTTACTAGCAAAACCTTCCTTTTTAATCATAATACTGAAAATCTGAATAGGATTATATAATTAATGTGTATTATCAAAACGGAGATTCTCTCTCTTTTTTTTTTTTTTAACTGGTCTTACCTCGCTTTAGTAGGCTGCCTCGGCCATCTAGACTACAATTCCACCTCTCGTGTCGGAACTGGTACCGACACTCAAGAAGGCTGAGGCGCACCGACTCTCGTAGGGTTTCTGCCAGACCTGGTTCCCGGCGGCAAAGGCGCTTCTGTCGGTGGGTCAATGTCAGCTGCTCGCATTGCTTCAAGTGCGCTTTTCCCGAAGGAGCTTCGTTTGACAACGGGGATGCTAAAAACACCAGCGGTTCCTTTCCTGTCAAACTGTCGGGCCGACAAAAGCGCAAGAAAGTAAATGGAAAGGCAAAATATCTTAGAGAAACGAAAACCGCAGTCATGGCCCCAACACCTAAGGTTAGTACTCCTCCCATAGCACAATTTTCACCAATGATTTTGAACGGATTAATGCAATACTATTAAACATATTTGGCCTTTAATGCAGACCTATATATTCATATAAAAAATAATTGTTTAAAATATATTTGTGTTTTTGAATCTTTTTATTTTTAATTTACTCAAAAGTTTATAAAATGCATTGTAGGCGTTTAATGGGGAACAGCAGCATGATCATACTCAAGAAGCAATTTCTTAAAATACATTTTTCTAAGTATAAATAATGAAAATGTAATAAAAATTTAATTAAGATTTTAAAAGATTTAAATGATAAAATAAAAGACAACAAAGAAAGTTAATTAAAAATCACAGTTTCGCAGTAATTTTGACTTTAGACTTTTTATGATTAGTAGGCTAATATTGCTATTAGTATTATTGCTGGGCTATTGATGATATTGAAAGTATAGTAATGTTTTTCGAACCGTGCATAACGTACAACAACAACAACAACAACAACAACAATAATAATAATAATAGACTTATACGGATAGCAAAAACAAGATTGCGTAAT
>JAOVYW010003893.1:0-13623 GCA_025775045.1 Hiodon tergisus | reverse complement strand
AATAACAGTAAAGTTAAGTTGATGTGGTAGCTTACAGTGCATCTCCCTCTAGTCTGTCTGTCTTGCTAACCTAGCTGGGCAGTGGATCTCTCTCTTGTCTGTCTGTCTTGCTAACCTAGCTGGGCAGCGCATCTCTTGGGCTGTCTGTGTCTTGCTTGCTTACCAGCCACTTCCAGGGCTGTGTTCTGTGACTTTGTGCTTGACCAAAGTGAGAGTGAAATACAACTATTTATTACGTTTGATAAACGCCAAAGGGCAACGGTGTTTATGAACTGCAGCTCGGAAAAGATGACAGCGTGAACGTAGCCTATAGGCTGATGTTTACATTGTATAGCCAAAGCTGATCACACAGCTGTATAGGTTTTATTATACTATTTTTAAGACATATAGCTGCATCCATAGCCTATAGGCTGTTGTATAGACAAAGCTAATTGTGTAATATTGTGAGGACTGGATTAATTATCAGGCAGCAGAGCCAAAGCTCAGTGTTATATTCTATTATTTTCTACATTTTATATTTTCTATAATTTCTTATTTATGTTAATGTTAATATTCACTTAACATAAGATTCTATTGAAAATATTCTATTCGATAAATATTTTTAGTTTAACCTAATAAACTTAACATAAGCATACAGGGGAAAAACAAGAATATTATGTAGATGAGTGACCGTATTGATGGATTCAGGGGGAAACTTGCATTCTGGAGAGAAAGCCTTTCAAAGGTAAACTTTCAAGTTTCTAACAGACAACAGCATCGATGAATTGTGCTCCACAAAGGTAATGTGCGACCACCTGAAACGCCTAGAAGAGCACTTTGCCACCTACTTTTCAGACTTGGACACGTCAAAATTTGACTGGGTGAGGGACCCATTCCACTGTGATGCAAGCTCAGTGGATCTGCCTCCCACCGCTGTTGATAAGCATTATAAACTGTTACATGATCAAAAACAAATACATTTTTGTAAAACATTGACAGTGTTCTGAGTGTCTAGGGTCACTAGAGTTTTGTGACGTCAAAGTGGGGTTACAAGTCCAAAAAGGTTGGGAACCACTGGTCTACCTATTTTTAGACCGACAGATGGAGCAAAGTGTTTTGTAATGGGAGCACTGGGGTGCCAGGTGTGACTGTGTGGCAATGGCAAATGGTTTTCATGGCTCACGGGTCAGGTAGGAGGGCCCCTTAGCAGAATTTTGCTTAGGGCCCCAGGGAGGTCAGGACCGGCTCTGACTAAAGAAGAGCATACGCACTGATGAACAGCATACAGCACCAACAAACACCATACAGCACAGAAGAATAGCATACTGCGCAGAAGAATACCATACCGCACAGATGACCAGAATACCGCGCAGAAGAATAGCATACCACACAGATGACCAGAATAGCGCGCAGAAGAATAGCATACCACACAGATGACCAGAATACCGCGCAGAAGAATAGCATACCACACAGATGACCAGAATACCGCGCAGAAGAATAGCATACCACACAGATGACCAGCATACCACACAGCAGATCAGCATACCACACAGATGACCAGCATACCACACAGCAGAACAGCAAACTGCACAGAAGAAAAGCATACCACATAGACGTCTAGAATACCACGCAGAAGAACAGCATATTGCACAGACTACCAGCATACAGCACAGAAGAAAAGCATACCACACAAACGACCAGCATACTGCACAGACGACCAGCATACAGCACAGAAGTCTCCACCCCAGGCTACAGACCACAGTTCAGAAAGGCATAAGCCAGAAGCTTTATTTCTTAGACAGGCAAAGCTGCTTAGTGTGGATAAGTATTGTAGCGGTACTGTGTAACCAAAGCGTTGTGGGTTCAAGTAACATATACAACTACAGTGTTGTACCCTTGAGCAAAGCTTTCCTTGCATTTCTTCAGTAAACACTCAGCTGTAGTCATGGGTAAAATGCTAAATCAGAAGCTGTGCAAGTTGCTCTGGATAAGACCCTGGACTCAGCAGCTATACAACACCAAACATCTGTTTCAGGGTGAATGCATGGCCCCCAGTTATCAGCCATAGCTTGTTCATGCATCGCTAACCAGCAGAAGTTTCACTCCCTTATTCTCAACCTTCAGAAAAACTTTCTCGGAATGTCATCTCAGCCCCCTCCCCATCGCTAGACCCGAGTTCCAGAGGTGTATAATCAAGTTCACTGGGGAGTGGGGGGGAAAAGGAATACTTGACCTGAGAAAGTGCAGGCGTAAAATCAATGTCTTTCACATACAGTGTCATTGATCTGGATTCAATGAAGGTATGGCTTTCCTGTGATGCATTAGCAAAGTCAGCCTGGCCTATGAAAACCGAGCGTTGTTATTCCGATCTACCTGCAAACCTTGTAAAGATCAGATCTTATTTTGAGTGGAGCATATCAGAAAGAGAATCAGAATCCGAAAGTGCTTTATTGCCAGGTAGTTTTTACACATACAAGGAATTTGCTTTGTTGACTAGGTTTCAAACATAAACCTATATAAATATAAAGATAAAGATATAAAATAAACAAGATGCACAAGTTATAAAAGAAGAATAAAAGAATAATAGAGACTACAGTGCAATTTATCCGTATCTTCTATTGTGCAAACATTTACAAAGGGGGAAGGGTTTGGGGGGCATGAGAGACAGTGTCAATGGGGGTCCCGGGCCTTGTTGATGAGGCCAGCTGCAGATGGGAAGAAACTGTACATGTGGCGTGAGATTTTGGTCCTGATGGACCGCAGCCTCCTGCTGGACGGTAGTGTCTGAAACCGTTTGTGTCCGGGGTGGGTGGGATCGGCTACAATCTTTCCTGCTCGCCTCAGAGTCCTGGAGGCATACAGGTCCTGAAGGGATGGAAGATTGCAGCCGATCACCTTCTTTGCAGAGCGAATAATACACTGCAGTCTGCCCTTGTCCTTGGCAGTTGTAGCAACGTACCAGATGGTGATGGATGGACTCAATGATGGTGGTGTAGAACAGGACCATCATTGACTTTGAACTGTACATCCTCTGCTGGGCTTTCTTGGTTGGGTCAGTGGAGCTGGGCTCCTTCTGAAATCCACTGCCATCTCCACTGTCTTTAGAGCGTTGAGCTCTACCTCTGGAGGGGGTGGACTGGGGCTGGGGCTGATGATCGGTGGAGTCATAGGGGATGGTGTCAGGAATGTCCCATTGTCTTTCTAAGCAACAGTAAAACTAGTTCAGCTTGTTGGCATGGGCGAGGGTTGTTAATGGAGTGGGGGGCTTTAGGTTTATAGTTGGCATGATAGGCACTGCTTACGGTAGTGCAGCAGTGTTCCAGAATATGCTCCTCTCTGGTCGAACATTTGTCTGTATTTGGGGAGTTCATGGCTGAGATTTCCTTTGTTGAAGTCACCAAGGACAATAACTAAGGAGTCTGGGTTTGTCAGCTCAACACCCAGTATCTGGTCAGCGAGCATGTGCTGTGTGTCCTGCACGTAAGCCTGCGGTGGAATGTAAACACCGACCAAAAAGTATGAAGCAAACTCATGGGGGGAGTAAAACGATTTGCAGTTTATGATAAAAAAATCAGGAAAACAGTGCTGTTGAATCACTGTCACATCGTTACACCAGCCACTGTTAATGTAAAAACAGATACCTCCACCTTTCGCTTTGCCAGAGAGATCTGTTTCGCAATCCGCTCTGTAGAGTTGGAAGTCTGCCAGCTGCAGCGCTTAGTCCGGTATCAATCCACACAGCCACGTCTCCAGGAAGCACAGAACAGAGGATGAATAAAAGTCTCTGTTCTTCCCCACCAGTAGCTGAAGTTCGTCTAGTTTGTTGCCAGTGAGAGCACGTTGGAGAGAAATATTCCCAGTAGCAGTGTGCAAAGTCTGCGCCGGCGGAGACGCACAAGCACACCGGCACGTTTACCTCTACTCTGGCGTTTCACTGAGTGAACAAAGGTCAGAGCACCATTGACAGGAATATCCAATTCCACTGACATGAGAAAAAGTGGGAAATAAATCCACTGGTGTTGTTCCCCTGATGTTCATGAGCTCTGGTGAGAGAGCTCCAGGTTTCACAGCAGAAAACTGTGAACAAAAACCAAACACCAGGCAGCCACCCGCAGCACCATCTTGAATCAAGTATATGTGTATATATAATGTATATGTGTGTGCGCATTCATAAGGAGATCGGTGCCATCAGAGTTTTGTCATGATGAGTGTGGAGTCTCCGCATAACAAAATCTCAATTTCGATCATTCCTATGGAGATTACAAGAAGACCTGTGCATTACCCAACCTTACGAAAGCATCTCTCTTCTCTTCCTTCCCCCACTTGTAAATGCCAAGGCACTCTGGGCCCCAGAAGCATCTCGCTGTACACGACTAGCACACACCACAGCAGAGGCATCTCAGATAGCAGTCAGGGGCTGGCTTTCACACGCCCCCAAAATCAGACCTAGCGGCCTGTTCTGCTGTTTTAAAAGCAGTGTCAGTTTTGTATGGGTTGCTTTTGTTCCATTCCAGCTTGGCTGCGTGAAGCCAAATTAGTTCCCTGGTGACCTGCTTCTTGGATGGCAGACATTACCTGGGACACGAATACACATGTCTATGCAATGTCTGAGGAGGTGCGTTTGTCTCAGACAGCGAAAATGCCTCCGTCCTATTTAGTCATGGTTATGTTTTATTTAGGTGAGATTTCGCTTTTTTAATGAACTGAGATTTCACACTCGAAAAGGTCTGTAGTCATGGATTCAAGAAATAAATCAGGACACAGAAAAAGAGCAGGAGTATAGTGTGCTTTTCTGTTTTAGTCCCAATAAATATTATTGTTGGAAAACATGGAATGAGCGTTTATTAGCCGTTTACAGTAGATTGGCAGAGCTGTACTGGTATTGGGTTATTGGGTTATTTTATGAAAATAATAGACCAGAAACGAGCGGTCTAGGGGCTGATGGCCTGCCAGGCTGACATCCGTCAGTCAACAACAAAGGGTCTGATCTTGTCAAGATAACAGAAGCTGTGGACCAGGAGAGCCAATGTTTTATGGTCAACTGATTGAGACCATAAATAACTAGTGATCAATTAACAGGTCACTGTGAGTTCACACACATGCACACACACACACACACACACACACACATTTCTGTAGGGGAAAGTCTGTCAGGTGCATAAGGCTACAAACTTTTGAATATACTCTAATAAAACTAGAATAACGTCTGAACCAAAGACTTCAAGATAAATCTTTGTGCACGATAGATAGATTTGCAGAAACATTTGTGTTTGTTTTTTACCACTTAATGTCAGATTTTGGAAACGGCTCTTTAAGAACATGAGTTTTCCATTTCCGAATCTCCCCGATCCTCTTGGTTTCCATCACATCAGAAGAGTCAAAAATGTAATTCTGGCACAATGCCACCTAGCAGCATTCACAAGCCTATAGGATACACATACTCTCAGGTAGTACATTGGTTAGTATTTAGAAAATAAATGTATAAGGTATTTCATTTCCAACGGTACTAGTGCTAGATTTTAAATTGTTAGTATTAATTATGCATCCGTTTTTCTAAGATACATTGTATGTGAGCTCCATGTTTCAGGGCAAAATCATGCCTAACAGCTTCTACAACGTCTGGGATTTTGTTTAATAATGCATTCCTGAGATTTGCTTAACAAATGAGACCACGGTGCAGTTTGACAAGACATTGGAGAAGCTTCAAGTGAAAACCCCGACAGTCTAATTATCCTAGTTATCACACCAGACATTATGAAAGTATAATGTGTTAAATGAGAGAATTTTGTCTTAGGTTTGAAACGGAAATATATTTAAACAAAGCTAGTACCTATGTCACACACTTGCAAGATCTCTGCTTCAGTCAATTCTTATCCCAACAGCTAATCTCGAAGGCAAGTCACAATGGCCATTGTTTGTCAGGGATGTCAGGGTGGCTTTCAGTCAGCGGAGGGACGGATGATCAATCACATCCGTATATCTTCCGTACTCAACGCAAGCGAGCGGCAGCTTCATTGTGCAAATGCACACCCAGTTTTCCGTCTACTGTAACCTGCCATGGACAGAGAAGCGGGGAGATTTCCATCAGTGTGAATTCACAAAGGCGCACTGCGTCATGCATCGAGCTGGCTACAAATCGTGGGCCAAGTGACAGAAACAATATCGTGAAAAATCAACCCGCCATGGCCCCTCCGTACTTCATTAATCTTCAGTCCTGTCCAGGGCTTCAGGAGAATCACTCCCGCCTCTGAGCCTGCCTTTGATACTGATTGTCACGGTCTTCTTTTAGCTTTTTATGCCAATTTCGGAATAATTCTCAATTGATCACTGATTGCTTTCCATTTAATTTTGCTTGACCTCTTCAAGGTCTTTTTTCCGCTGATGATAAACTGCTGATAAAAATGTCATACCAATAATTATGTCCTCCACCCCATTTTAAAAAGTCATTGAAACGGCCCTGTGTCAACTGTTTTTTAAAATTTTATTTTCACTGCCCTGTTGACTTATTATGTAAAATAATGAAAAATTATTTTGAAATGTATCAAACCACAATGGCCCAATCTACCTACAATATCAATTACCGTCATCTTAAAAATTAAGATGAATCAAGATAGAAAATAATTTTCTGTCATGCAAGGTTGAATAAAAACACTGCCCTCTCTTGAATGAAGAACCAGCGAGTGGAAATCGTGGAGTAGAGACATTTTAGGAGCATCAACTCAAACCAACAACACAGGTACAGACACAGGTGTAAAAACACAGGTGCAAAAACTACTTGACACTGCAGTCTGCCAAAGTAAAACAAAGCCAGACATCTTGTTGGTGACAGGAAGTGGAGGGGAAATACAATCATCCTCCCGAACATGTAGGGCGCAATTTCATCCAGCTCTGATCTAGTTTTTATAAATATCCAAACAACATCAAACTGGTTGAGGAATTTTTAATGGCTGTGGACAGCCTAACGTTTTACTAGAGGAAGCAGTCTATGAAGCAGCACGAAAACCTCAAAAGGAAATCAGTATTATTGTAGCATTCCTGATAAGAAGGAAGAATTTTCTAGCTTTACTTTGGGGCGGGTGCGTCGGAATGACAGTCGAAAACACTTTTGACCGCGTCTTTGAATGATTTCTTTCTTCTTCAGGGTACACATGGTCCCTATGGGCGGTGGCCATGTCAAAACTATAAACCCCTCTAACTCACTCTCCTCCACCACGACTAACTCCTCTCTTCCCTTCTCTCTCCTCCTTAAGCTGTTCCTACGCACTTGTTCTCCTCCCTAGACTTTCTATGCATTTTCTTTTTCTAATCGCTCCCACACTCTCTCCTCCAGGTTATCTCCTACTCTCTACGCTCACGTCACGTTCCCCCCCTCCTTTTATCTCCCCCCTGACGTGGTCTCCCGCCCTTACAAACAGGTAACATCACCCCCCCAGGTCGCTACACTATTATATAATGCAGTCATTACTATACAGTTACGTAGGTAAGCAACAGTCATTTCAGATTTGCCTTGTTGGTCGCTAAAATAGTTCTGTGACGGGAGGAATGATTATTAATTTTTCCGTATGCAGCGGAGAGCTTATGCTTCTACACCCCCTATTTCCGCTGAACTGCAGCATTCATTTACTCACCCCTTGCTCAGACGGCCCTCCGACTGTAACCATGGTAACGATGTTACCAATGGACAGCCTTCTTTTACACCCTGTAGTAACACTGATGATCTTTAGAAGCACCGGGACTTAAGAACAGTCCAGTTTGACAGTGACAGCGCCCAGTGAGTTTCCTTGTCCCAGTGAGGACTAGTGTGGTTTTGGTGCTAAAATTAATCTTTGTTGTTTTGCACTTGGTCTACTGAATGGATTTTAATTAAAAGAGGGATACCAACGACACTGTTTTTAAAGATGAATGAATAATAAACATTAATGAAACATTAATGTGTCTTTAATTAACACAGTTTTTAAAGAACCACAGTTCTTTTTTATCCTAGATGAAGTTAAAAATAGAGCCGTGACAGTGGTCCTTATTCATGTCTGCGTCTGCATATATCCTGTCTGCGTCACTGCTGAATGGAGGCACTAAAAAATTAATAAAAAAACAAAAACAAAAACGCAGATGTAAAATGCTGTTGGATGTTGGATGCCTCACTGTTATTTTCACATTGAAAAAGGTCAAGGATGACTGGTTTTTCAGGCCCCTCTTCACAAAGCCCTCTTTGAATTAACTTGTGGAAGAGTGACAGGTGTGACGTATGAATGTTATATACACCATATGCTTTATACAGACAGGGAAGAAGGCTGTACAGAAGCCAGCTTGTCACACCAGGGTAGAACAGGCCCAGGAGAGAACTAAAGAAGAACTAAAGATCCAGTCCACCAGCTGAACTACAGACCCACCAGCCCACCAGCTGTACTAAAGACCCAGTCTACCGGCACTCATGAACAGAACTAAATACCCAGTACACCGGTACTCCTGAGCAGAACTAAAGACCCAGTTTACCTGCAGATCTAAAGACCCAGTCCACCAGTAGATCTAAAGACCACCGGCACTCATGAGAAGAACATCCTTTGGGTTTTCATTCTCACCCAGACATTTAGTTCAGCATGGCCGCTGTCTCCCTCCTGGGCCGAACTGGAGACTGGTTGTGTCGGTGTGTTTCATGGGAGTGAGTGTGTAGCTCACATTTGTTAATTCTTGGCCTGTTCTATAGCATCATGGGAAGCAGCATAGTTACAATAAACTGGTATGTGAGGACTTTTTGGTCAAACTCGTAGTTTATAGGTTTTCTTCTCTTTCTGGTCCCTGAAGTTTTGATCAGAAAGGGATGCCCAGGAAATAGTTGACTAGATTAATCCAGTTCCTAATTACACACAACTATAATGTAAAACAGATCATGGTTTCTTTTCATGGTTTTTTTTTTACTTTTCAAACATGACAGAGGGTCAGAGTAATGGATTTAGGTCTTCTCTGGAACATATCAACATTTTATTACATTAGCACTCTCTCAAATTGGTTTATTTATTCATTTATTTGAGTTTTTAGTCATATTTAGTTTTGCCCTGAAACTTTTTATCTTTCAACCTGAGAATTTCCTTTTTGCATCCATTAAAGGATGGTCGAAGACCAGATAACACAACCGGCCTATGGAGATGATAGTGGCAGGAAAGGGAAATTGGTAATAGGGAGATCTTATTAAACTAAAACACAGAATTGTGTTAAAGCTTTATGAGGGGACATGTCAGAACATATTGAAAAGCACAAGAACAGAGAACAAAGAGCAATGGATCATACCAAAAACAAATGGAAAAAACTATCAAAGACAATATTAGCAGGTTGTCAGGGCCATGCCATGCAACTTTTTGGGAGTTAGTCCCAGATTTGGGACTAATCAAAACAAGGCCCTACAATCCACCCACGCCCCGACCCACAACATAAGGTAATTTCCCCTGATCAAATCAAGGCGTAGGACTAAATAAAAACAAATACTCTCACACAGATCTAATCAGAGCAGCCACCTTCCGGGGCCATGTATTTGGAAAACGCTGATGAGCCTGCTGTGATTGACTGCAACATCCCTCTCTATGGCTTGCGGCAGAAGTTCAGACAACCTGTCCTTCAAACAGGCCCAGTCCATGGCAATGCTCTTCAACCTCTAGGGGATGAAAATGAACATGAGAACGGACGATGGGCAGAGCTTATAATAGTTTGCCTGAGGGAGGAGGTGCAGCAAGGAAAGAAAGGAACAAAAAGGTAAATTTACAGGGCACTCAGCGGCTAGGACGGGGGCAAAGGGCCAGGCACTCAGGTACTGCTAGTCCCCTGTCTGGTCCTAGCCCCAGTCACAATGGGCGATTTGGGGAAATTTTGAACAGGAAGGACAGCGGAATCGTCTCTCTGAGTCACCACTGCCGATTAAGGGAGTAACAAAACCAGGGGGCTATACAGAGACACCGCTGTTGTTTAAAGAACCTTATAATTACTCCAGTTCGCATATTTAACACAGTTTACCGTTTACATAAATTAATTTGTTCATCAGTTTCTATTCTATGCCCAAACTATAACAATTCCAACACCAGTGAGACAAGACATGCTACCCAGGTCTCCCTGCAAACCCAGCTGGAACGCTGGTCTCGGATAATTTGTGCATACTGAAGTTTAATTTTGATATTAACTAAAGGGCTCTCCTCCTTGGGGTCCTTCGTCCTAACAAACGATCACCACCTCGTTTACATATTGGGAAGATGTTTGACAGGTTAGCTATGAATACAGCCCTGCCTTGGTCTGCTTGGCCGTTTTGGAGGAGCAAACCTAGCCCTTGTCCGCTGGGATAATATTTAACAAACAAGTCCTTAAGGCGAGGCTCACTAGAATTAATGGGGCTGATGCTGAGATTTGACTCTGTTTCTACGCTCAAGATCCGAAAGGAAAAAATTCTTCCCCTCTCAACTCAAGCAATACAGTTCCTGATGAGGAGATATTAGCATTCCAACGGATAAGCTGAAACAATGGCCCCATTAATCCTCCTAAGTGTAGTTAAAGGGCAGCATTACGCCTTAAGCCATTAGAACTGAAGAAGCCAAAGAAGTGTTCTAGTGTTTATGGATTACGCCGACTTCTCCATGTCACTGTCAACACAGCTCAGATAAAAACTCGTCTTGAAGAAAATCATTTTCGTGGAACTGAAGTGGCAACTGAAAATTGTAAACCAGTAATAGCAGTGCTCATTCGCTCTGAATTCCAAATTAAAAACGGATATACTCGGCTATTGATTGCAAGCCATTGAATTACAAACACCACCACAAAATTTAGCTTTTTTCAAGTTACGATTGACACGTTGTTGGAAAGATGTATTCTTAGAGCATAGTTCCCTGTCTGGGCATTTTGTTTTTGTTCAGTGTAAAACGCTCATAAAACCAGGCCGATTTCACCAATTCCAATTGGCTACGGATGTTTAAATATTTTAACGGTGTGATTAATATCTCCTCGGTGACTACTGACATTTTTTAAGCGTGTTCCTTTCATGCATATTCATAACCGCTCATTAAGTAATTGCAGTGTTAATCACTGTAACTGAGACAGTTGACCTCTTTTGGGCGTCTCTAAATACGGACCCAAGAGACCTCTGCCAGATGGAACAGCCTTACAGACAGGCATGTGCCAGTGGGATTGTGTGCCACCGCCCGATGCGGATGTTAAACAAGATTTACTCTTTAATTGAAGCATTAACGCGCGATTGATCACGGATCACGGGAGGACGGGGGGGTCGGAGGGGTGGGAGGCGGTGCACAAACCGCAGCTACACAGAAGTTGGGAACCTGCAGGAACCGTTTCTGTCATTCTAACTCGTTCGGCATGAGCAGACGGCGCGGTTTACAGAGAACGCCTAACAGCCGCAGCAACTCCTGCTGTCCCTGACGCCGGTGCCCCTCTGTGCTATTTGAAATTGTTCCCGATGAGTTAGGATTACACTACTGAGGTGTGTCTAAACGCGTTCGAGATATTTGGTTTACAATTCAGAGATTGGTCTTCAAACATTCAAATATGCGTCTGTTCTTTACTTCACCAGACCCATTTGTTTTGTTTTTCGTGGCAAATGAGTGTCACCAAAGTAGACATTTGTCACCCTGCTGTATAATATCCCGTTAAAAATTGGTTGAAATTTGCATTGCAATGACGGAATTACTGGTTAAATGCATTCGCTCCAGTGATGCAAGATCTGTGAATATCAGGTACAAAAAAATGTATATTTGATATGGGATTATAATAAGGAGCCTATGCTTCACATTTAAATGTGTCTTAGGAACACACCAAGAGATCTTAGCAATGTCACAATCGTTAGAGTTGTGGGGTAAATGTATTTAGATTTTTTAAAACCCACATACGTAGGTGAGTTGTAAAGTATAGCTATGTCAATGGTCATCTAAAACAAAACTACAACTCTTAAAGAAGCTAAAATGAACTGGAGATAAGATCCGTTCAGCTTGGCACATCTGCTGGTTCATTACTCAAACAAATCATAGCAAAGTTTTTGTGACTGCTCAGCCCTATGTAGCCGAAATGTCTCTGTTATTGGATTATTTGCATTGCGGCCTTAATATTTTTCCACATGCTGTGACTTATATTTCCACGCAGCTCTGCAAAATGCCCGTCAGGAATGTCACCCCGGCGCTAAGGACACAGAGACTGCTCACTATTCTGGTTCAAAGGTTCAGATTACCATAAATTTTACAAAAGGATGAAAACAGATTAAAACAGGCCCGAAAATTGCAAATCCTATTTACTTTTTCCCAGGCTACGAGGAGGCGTTTCCCGGCAGCAGTGTATACATTTTTCATGGATTAATAATTTTGTGGGGATTAAAAAAATAATTGGGTCATCATTCATTTCGCTAAACCCTATAAATAACAAGGCCGTCAGCGGGACAAACATTATAAAATGGGTGCAGGTGCAACACAGAGAATATTCCCATTAAATTCATATTATTATAGTGTATTATAGTGATACTAATGATACATTTTTCATGGGCACAGGAATAAGCAAGAAAGTATAATATTAGTTCATATTTTGGAAAACATATTCTTTGTATATATCTTGGTGGTCCATTCAACACTTGAGTTTCCTCCAGGTCCACATGAGCCAGAAAGAGGATCAGTCGCACAAGGAGAGATTCATTCAGAGTTTGGAGGCGTCTTTAGAAAAAAACCTGGGTCCTTGTTGAATCCACCAGTGCATCGGTGCATCAGTGTTTAGTGCATCTCCAGCCTTATGTAAAACCACACATAGTACAGATGCGCCGGTACCTGGACGGAAAAGGGGTTGTGACAGGTGACCAGGATGGATGCGGGCCCAGTTCCCAGGGGCCCCCCAGTTTAGTGCCCGGTGACTGTGGTAACGAGTGAGCCTTGTCTTCCTGGGGCTTATCGATCGACCATGGCGCGCCTATCTGAACGGTTTGGCTTCTCGCCAACATACCGCGGAGGTCCGTTCCTTGGGGCCAAGCGCTTATATACAGGCGCACGGCACAAGGGCAGGACAAAGACAGCTGCCCAGCAGGCAATCATTCAGGAGAAAAGAGTGGTTTTAACTAATTATTATAATTGTTTTTACATGAGCAATGGCTCATGGCCCTGAGGGGAAAATCAGCGTCGCCTTCCTCTGCTAAACTGTGGCAATCTGCCACAGCCCTGCACTGGCCCGAGCAGACGAGAATGGATAATAGAAATAATTATTTTTGAAACCGTGATTCCCCCCTCCCCCGATCGATGGCTCCCTCCCCTCCCATACCTTTCTATCGAGAAGCGGCAGAAAAACAAGATGGAAAACAGCAGGACATCACACATCGCCGGGAGCCAACGAGGAGCTAATTTGGACCAATGAGGAGCAAGCGGATCTGGAGGGACAAAGTCACACAAGCGACCATCCACCCTGAAAAGCCCCCTGAAAAAACTCATTTAAAAAATGCTGATATAATGTATTCAATGTATTCCAGTCATTTAATTAAGAATGTAATTTCTAGTTAAGGCTATTTATTTATTTATTGATTTTTTTTTCCAAATATTAAGACAGAATATATTACACCACGTTCCAAATTATTATGCAAATGATATTTTACACTGATTTTCCTAAATAGTCGATGCAAATGACAGTCAG
>JAOVYW010003892.1:0-13625 GCA_025775045.1 Hiodon tergisus | reverse complement strand
CACACACACACACACACACACACACACACACACACACACTGCTCGTTCCTGCAAGGAGTATACAAAGATCAGCCACATACACACACTCACACACTGCTCGTTCCTGCAAGAAGCATACAAAGATCAGCCACACACACACACACTGCTCGTTCCTGCAAGGAGCAGACAAAGATCAGCCACACACTCACACACACACACACACACACACAGTGCTCCAAATGTTTCATCCTGAATGCTCATAAAAATAAAGAGGATGTTCTGTTTAATTCCATATATGTTTATGAATAGGGGCCTTCAGTGTAATTAAAAATCTGAATTTTTTAACTCATAACAACATCTCAGTTAAGTGAAGCTTGTAAATCACTGCACTAGTCTTATTCAATTATTCAAATTAATATTAAGTCAATAAATGATCAATGGCATGCTTTCACATCTCAAAATTAGTCCCATAAATGATTTATAAGTCTCTCGGTTTCTGCAATGATGTGTTCGCGTCTCAAGGAAAATAGCAACAATGACGCACAGCTTTGAAAATAGTGGCACTTTTCTGAGCAATCTCACCCCTGCTGCTGTCCATCTCCACAGTAGGAGGAGCCAAGGGTGTAAAAAAGGGGCGGGGAGAGCTCGCTGAGGACCCCGTCTGCTTCCACCTGAACCCTGTACTGGTATTGCACCCCTGCAATCAGATCGCTGCAAGGAAACGCACAGAAATAAAACAAAAAAGGGTTTCAAACAGATTCCCACAGCTGTCTCTCCAGTCCTACCCTTCGACAGTGATGACTAGATAGACCCATCGCTGATGTTTTTATTTTTTTATTGAATCAATATTCAATGTTCTGTTCAGTGTCCTTTGATACGTGTTTAGTGAGAATGAACTGAAGGTGATGTTCAAGGTTTATGTAAATTGTGGCAACTTCCACCCAAGAACGTACTGTGAGCGAAAACCTCCAAATTATACTGGGGATTACTTGCATGCATGGAAATTTTGTCTGCACATTTTTACACACATTTTCCCCTCCACGTCAACAAAGAGGCATGGAGATGGAGAGGCAGAAAGGAGACGGGTTTGTGTCTGCATGCAGGGCATCCCAGACCTCTCCCATTGATGAACCATGTGATTTTTAACTACAGGGACATAAAACCCAGTGTCCTGGGGCTATCGTTTTCCCTGAAAAGCTACAGCATTTAAAAGGGCATGCCTTTGACTCTTCCGGCCTCGTTGGGTTACCATTGTCTTCTATCGGCAGTAAAGGACGTCCGGAGGACTGTGCGCCTGCTCTGCTCAAAGTGTCGGATTACGAACTGCCCTTGTTAATTATGGATCATTCTCAGATACGATCTTACTGAGATTCCTGCCAGGGCCAACCATGCCTCGTTGCATCAACCTGCCTTTTGTGTAAATATGGGAATGTCTCTCTTTGACTTCCTCATTAGTGATAGAGCGAGCTCTTAAAGTCAGATCTTTGCAGCATTTTTCAGCAGCCCTGTTCTGAAAATTCCAATTATGGAAAGCAATTAATACTTTTCATGGTGCTGGATTCTGTTGCCACAACGTGCGACCTCTCTCTATATTCCATGGGTGGGCTTCCTGACCAAGTTTGTCATGGGTGTCCTCTCCGTGCCAGTGCTGCCCCAAAATGATTGTTACGTCTAACCTTCATTTCGGCCCCCACCCTATTCCCATAATTGTCCACTGTCCCAAATGACAGACGCACTTAAAGATCGCTAAGCACAGATGAGAACTAAACCCCCTCGCTGAAATAGCTATGGGACAGCTCCTGAAAAAACAGGGAGTGTTTACGGCTTCCACTGGTAAAACTGTAACATTTGGCTCCTGTTCCAGAGTCCCCCCGTTTGCCTACCCCAGCCCCCCCCCTCCCCGTGCATAACTGAATTCTCCCAAGTTTCGACATCTTTTTGCACTTAGACAGCATGAAACAAGTTGTTCTCTATTGCAAAAACCCAACGATAAGCTAATAATTACACCACACATTGTATCAAAGCTCTAACACTCCTCAACAATCATATGTAATGCGCAGGCCTCTAAATTACAGGTCTAACTACTCGGGAGGATTGAAGTCCTGTTGTAGTAAAAATAAATGCTGTCTTATAAATCTCCTGTTTTCCATATAAATTCCTTTTACTCCGAGTATAACAAAATAATACCTCTTGAAGCAGAAGAGCATGTCATGCGGTCTTACAGTAATAAATATCCCTGCTTTTGTGCAGGTGGGAGAGCAAATTAATTCACAAAAGCCAAAATAAAAATAAGCACATAGTATTGGAACTGTTGGGATGAGACTGCATTTGAATGAACTCATAATTTGTACAGCGTGAGAATCTGAAAATGCCCACGGTTTTATAAATATTCAGTCACTAAATACATAAATCAGATTTTAGGTGAAAACTTGTGTGTGAAACCACTGATGAAATGAAAACTGTGTCTGAATGCTCTGACGGGACTCCAGCCTTGATGTGGAGACGGACGATGGCCCACCTGTCAGAAAAGCTGAGCTGGGTTTGCCGGGCAGGGTCCTGTGTGAGAGGAGGGTCCCGGCGGAGGTGGTAGTAAAGCGGTTGACAGCCTGTGCAGAGGTGGTTCTGGGGGCGTGAGGTAAGCAGCGCTGCGTCGATCTCCATCTTCTCGTCGAAGGTGTGGATCTTGACGCCGGTGACCCTCTGCTGGGTGTGCAGGCGCAGGGTGAGGGGCATGTCGCAGAAGGCGTCCTGGGGGCCCGTGTGCAGCGATTCGCCCGACTCCGTCTGAAACTCTATGTTGGCTATCGCCTGGGAGTCTGTGGATGGATGGTCAAACATGGGAGGAGTTAAGGCAAGTGCTATGATACAGTAACAAGGCAGTCCACTGTGTATCAAATTACTCCCAGGACGCAAGTGAAAATGTCTTACCATAAATATCACACATTCAAATAAAAACATAACAATTACATGTTCCTCAAACGAAAATGCAAGTTTTTATTAAGAAAATTATTATTCCTTTAGACTTAAATAATATCTGATATTAAAGTTAACAGATAGAAAGCAGTTCTTGAACTTATTTTATGCAAATGATTAATTCAAAACAAATCATTTTAATACAAATTTTATCATGACTAATAAGCCTTTTTTTCTGCAAAAGTTTATTTTTACAGTAACCGATGCTTTGTCAATTGAACTAAAGGAACAATGTAATTTAGTGACATTTAGTAACATGCATTTCAGATGCATAAAGTGAGAATGATTCCACACAGATATGGATGGCAACAGGAAAAGGAGAAGTCTCGCCTGAGGAAATGTAAGTGACCCAGACTGTGAGGCTCTCTGGGACCACGGGATGGAGGAAGTGCAGCACCAGGACGCAACCCTCGCTCTTGGGGCACGGTGACGTCACGTTGGCGTCGTTTAGGTGGAGCTCGGGGCTCCACGCCTGCAGGCTGGGCTCACAGGGCTGGTAAACGTCAGGGGGACCTCGGGACACGACAGGCAGAGGACTTATTTGCACAGTGCAGAGGAACTTTTTACACCTAACACGGGGCTGTCGCCTGTAAAACTCAGAAAGAAATGTTCCACCACACACAGGGTGTGAACCCGTAAACTACAGAAAAAAAATGATCGACCACACACAGAGCTTTCACAAACAAGACTAACATCCGTTCAATACAACGTGGAAAGAAAAACGTGGGCAGGGGTGACCTTTCCGTTTTACAACACAGGAAAATTGACAGCTGAGCGAAAGCAACAAAACGAGTACACACACAGTACACCGCCATCATCAAAAATTGGATTTCCCACTCTTCATTGTAAAATACTTTTCAAATTCGCCCCTGGTAACTATTACATATAATCAGCAAATAAAACTATGCAGACCAGCAAACTTTATTGATAGTAAACATTAGGTGGGTTTCTCCAACTCAGCTCTTAACATGCTTAACTCATTATATCTTACTCACTGTGTGCTCATGAAATTATATCAGAACTGCACATTAATGCATTCTGGTACAAGTGTAATTTAAGTAAGGGTCTTCTTGAATTTGGTTAACCTGAGCTCTCTGCACATGTTCCCAAAAGCCAATAATTCGACGTTCAAACATAAACAAAGGCAAGCAAAAGGGAGAACGCTGGCAAAGTGAGGGAGAAGCTCAGGGATCCCAGGAAAACGTACGGCCTGGCAGCCGAACAAAGCTACATCTCAGGGCCTCCCTCTAGCATGGACCCAGGTGCAGGAGAGGGATGGGAGGCCTAATTTGCAGAGACAGGCTTGACAAAACAATTTATAAAGCAAGAGTTAATTTCCGATGTGGAAAAGGGGAACAGAAGCAGGAGAATGTGTCCCAGCAGGATAATGAAATGTTGGAAAGGGCCCACACAGGGATGAGCGAGCGTCTCCGTGTCCGGGGCCTCCGTTCCCCATGCCCAACATGGCCTTGCGGGTGAGGATCTCTGAAGAGTGCCACGTCGAGTCGAGCCATGAGATGAAATTGGTCAGATAAATGTTCAAGGTCCGATTCCGGGACGTTGATCAGCAGCGCCGTTGAGGATCGGCAGCGCGGCTGTTAATCCGCGGCACGGCTTTCTTCAGACAAAAATCTTCAGTCAAAGAAGAATTTAAAGAAAAAACTGCAAGTTTCGATGGAAATTTTGAAGGCAGTTCCTAATGATTTTATGCTGATGCTTAACCACATTAATCTAAATTCCAATGGCTTTGATTTAACCTGTCTCAAAGTAAACTGCAGTTTTATGAAGCATGATGATAGATCATTTATAACAGTGGTAGTCTGTGGACAGTATTCATTGCTATAGCAATTTCAAACATTGACATTCATCTGATTAGCAGATGGAGGCTATCACGTTTTAAAATACGCTGTGTCCTTGTTTGAGATATATGACTAATGATAAGTTGTTTACAGAGTCTAAAAAATGTTGTGTAATTTTCTGCATATATTGCACTATGATGGGTTATCATGTGCTTGTCATTTGAAATAATTCAATCATCACGGGATATCCCATGGTTGCCAGAAAAAGGTTCAAACATAATCTTCATTTCCCAAACTTTTGGACTTAAATGAAACTGCAGATGTATTCCTTCAGATATTGAATGGTGTGAGTTGTTTTATGTAAAGGAAACCATCTTTCTCTGCAAGATAACATCCTTCCTTTTCTTTCTTTTTTTTCCTCCTCTTCAGAATTACTGCAAATGTATAATTGTACAACAATTTATTTAAATGCACCAAAAAGGTTAAAATAATTTGTTCTTTCTATTTCCCTTTTTTCTGTAAATGTCATGTTTCCTGTTTTTTTTTTTTCCTGCCTGTTATTAGCAGTATAATCATTACCATGTTCTGGCATCCAGACGCATCCAATTATTTTGCTACAAACTGTTCCCCCCCCCCCCTCCCCCTTTACTAATATGTTTTGGACGAGTGCATTTCCAGGTATTAAAATTGGACCGGAGTTTTGAAAGCTGAAAGGTTGATACACGTCAGTTAAGGAATGGGCTGTTCCAAGCACACAGAATCTTGATTGAAATAATCAGTTACATCTGCTAGACAAAGAATAAAATTTCAAAGCAACATGGGGTACACATTGAATTTTTTTTTTTTTTTTTTTTTTTATGACAGCTGAATTTTGGAACACTCCCAGCATTACCAAACCTCAAAGCTATGTGGAGCACCTTGTTTTAATGGCCCAAACATTTTTTTTTTTCCTCAGGCAATTACTTAGTTTATGATTTATTTCTTAATTTATCTTTTCCAGGCTTCTAGAACTTCGCACGCACCTGGTCTGCATGAGAGGCGAGGATCCTCCATTTGGATAAAACTCCAGTGTAGGCATATTTCCATCACAAAGACTCAATGCTTTTATCTCCTCTAATCAGAGTCGTATTATTGTTTTCCTGTTGTTACAGCTGATTAACGACTATACATGCAGCATATCTGTACAGAGCTAATGGATAACAAAATGATCAAAGCTGTGTTGATGTACAAATTTTGACAGAGGTTAAAAGGGAACGGAAAGTGACAATGCAGAATCAATCAGACTTTTTTTTTTCCTCTGCAAAGGAAAGGATATTTTGCAGTCTAGACACTAACGTTTAATGGGAAGTATTAGGTGGCATCACCAAAGGAAAATGTATCAGATGTTGTCACAAGTTTCAAGATGCGACTTTACCGCGATCCAGTTGTTGATAACGGTGGCTCACGGAAATGCATGATTCCTATAGATTATTTCCAGCTCGCAGAGGAGTCCCCTAGAGCCTCATCTTGAGTTGCAGCGGTTTTACTGAGTCTATATCGCATAAAAAATAAATATATTTATTATTTATGATATATCCATCCTGGAATTCCGTCAGTAGCATCTCTGTTGATCTTTAATTTCTTATTTCCTGTTCAAAGTTTTCTGTTAAGTGAAATGGTCTTGTAGATGTTTTGTTAGTTATCTTACAAAATTATTTGTTAAGTATTGTAATACTGCCTTCTGATTGCGAGTCCAGACGTCTGCAGAAAGTCCATGGCATTTCAAAAAAATTCCATGAAGAAGACCGCTCAGAATGCTTCCCTCATTTTCTGAACACATGCCCGTCCTAAGCCAGAGGTGTGCACACATCTTGTCGTCACCTCCCCGTCGCCCAGTATTTGGAGACTTCGGTGGGTGTTTGTGTATGTGGTGGAGACAAACAAGTGTTGCCTTGCGCCAAATCCGTGATAAATTGAATTGCCACTGTGCACAATCCACACATTCACACCCTCAGGATAAATATGCATTTACAGCAAATGGGTTTCTTTAAGTGATTAGTGATCAAGACTGACAGTAATTATAGAGTTGAACTCAGAAGGAGGATATTTCTCCAAACCTAGCAGCGTGGAGCCGCAGATTCACAGAGGAAACTCACCAACAGCCTCCTCAGGTGTCCAGTAGCCCGAAGAGTCACAGGCACGGGGTGAAGTGGCTTGGTGGGCGTACTGATGAAAAGCCCCTTCTTCATCGCAGTTCCGGCAACTCACACCACCCTCTCTAAGAGGTAGGGGAGAACTATCATTGTCACTGTTCATTTTATAATGGTCAGAGATCAAACCAAAGAGAAACCTACAGTACAGGAACAGAAAACTTGTTCATTAAATATGACCATTGAGCTACAGACTTCTCTTTGGATTACTCATTTGGTTTTTTGACTTGCAGTTCACAAACTACTGTGTAAGACCCACACATGGCTATATAAGAACTAATTTACCTATTACTCTATTAAAACTCTATCTCCTATTACAAATATAACAAAAACCTGAATAAATATCATTCCTCCTATTCTGTTTATATTTAACTGACCAACCAACAAATCAACTCTTAACACTCCAACTAACATGTTCAGGACTCCAAATGTTAATGGGTAAACCATCCTAATCTCATAGTGCATTTTTATTTCTGCTTTTCAGAAAGTTTTCATACCCTTGGTGAAGCCCCCCGCTCAGTGGTGGCAGCCAATGAAAGGACACAGAGTTTGAACTCTGTCCAATCACCATGGGTGAAAGAGGAATGGGGGAGGGCTTTCTGTTGCGTACCCAGGTCTGGTAGACCAAGTCCACATAGCAATGCATCCGTGCCACTTGGTTGGGCGTAAAACTATTGGTGCAGTTGGCATCTGTAAACAAACAAAGTTGGTCAAACCGGTAGAAACTTCGTGGTGCCACTGAAAAGGCTTCCGGTTTTTTAAATCTTCACCATCGTGTTTGCGAGGACAGAAGCATTGCTCCTTCATTTTCTCATGTCTCATCACCACAGTTAAGGCAGTGATTAAGTGAATGTAAAGAGCTCCACCTTCACAGCTCCGGATGGGATCACCTGTGTAGCTCATGTAGTTGTTGTAGGGCGTCCCTCGGTAATGTGTCGGGCCGCAGGTGTCGTTTATGGGGTCTGGGTCATGGCAGGCCCTGAACTTGGGAGTGGGTGCCGTGTCAGCGCAGAAATCGCCCGTCTCTAAGGAGGGTGCGGTCTCCCGGCAGGGGTCGTCGCATGACTCGCGCTCACTGACCCCCTTGAAGACATGGTATAGTCCCAGAATGTGGCCCATTTCATGGATCATGGTGTTATTGTGTCCAGTGGTGCCAAAATAAGATGGGTTCAACACCATCCCACCTGAAATGAGACAAACGTTTCAGGAAAAACACTTTTTCCACAAATTTATAGTAACCTGCTACGGTAGACATTCAACAAGTCTACTAACGTTGAAATGAAATGAAATTCTTAAGTTTATTCTAAATTTCCTTGATGATGAAATCTTATTTTAGTTCCAATTTTTGCAGATTAGATATGTGCCTCCAATACAACCTGTTTCAATTATGGTTTTATATTCTAATTGGAGAGTTTCATAAAACAAACCCTACAGCGACCACTGTTGGCTACCGGGGCAGTTGGAAAGTAATGTTCTCCGGGGTAGGTCTGCACTGAAGCTCCCACGGAGCTATGTTATCTCCAGCATGTTAAATTAGCATGTTAAATCCTAACAATTCCTTAATAGTTCTGTCTCAAGCCTGAAACGCTAGACACAAGCACTGATTATTTTTTATTATTCCTCTCTGAGCCTTACACTTAAATTTACACTTACATTTACGCATACACTTACACTTGCCCTCTCACACAAGCACCAGAGACCACATTTAGACTTTTTAAGCCTGCTGAATTATATATTGCTGCCATTCTGTTTTACTACCAGGTAATGTAATCAAAAACTGATGATATGACTTTAATAACCAGTAAAAATCTTGACAAACGTACGACATTGGTGCAATCCCTTGTGATAATTTGCATCATTTCTTTGAAGTCGTTTATGGAACATGGAAGGGATTCTTATTGCTCGTTGTTAACTTTAAAAGAAGAAACTGGGTAAAGGTCTGCTTTTTGTTTTTAATTATAAACACCATTCAATTTTAGAAGGCATCCACTAGGCCCATTAAAGAGAGAATTACTGGCACATTCTCAAAGGCCGTTTAACAATACATTTAGGTTACTGGAGCAAAGATAACTTTAAGAGTGAATGCTCATTCTGTGAAACGTCAAATCAGGCAAAATGCAAAAATTACTCAATTCAATGAGCCTCATTGAACGTTACAACACGGATATGCAATTCAAATCTATATGAAAATATATTAATTCAGCTGAAAGGTGAGCAGACTATAAAACGACATGGGTAATGAAGTCTCTCAAACACTCACATTTAGCATGACAAGATTTTAATTTGCTACAATAAAACAAACAAACTAGCACTACTGTGTAGAAAATCTACATGTATTTGTATTTTGTATTTGATATGTAGCTTTCTTTTTCTCACAGAGTTCTCATAAACAGACGAGCAGAATAAAATCCAAAATACAATTTTGGAAGTACAAGCACTGCGTAGTAAGACCAAAATCGCTTTCATATGTCATAGTTACTTAAAAATAAACAAATAAGTAAATGAATAAAGATGTGGGCAGAATTGCAATCAAACAAAAAGTTGGATGCACACGTACAGTCAAGAACAACACCCTTCTCCTTCACATTCATAAAAGGCTGCAGTTATAGGAAACTCTTTAATGGGCTCTAAAACGGTGAAGCCCAACCGCGAAGACAAGAAAACGAGCTGGCAGACAGACGTATCAAGCAACTCGGTCAATGCTCAGCCAGTCTGCCAGCAAAGCTTGCATGCGTGCAGCAAGTCTTTCCCCTTATGCCCAAGAGTATCGCTCACGGTGCCCTAGTGAATGGGGCAGAAAGGAGACAGAGAGAGAGAGAGAGAGAGAGAGAGAGAGATAGAGACAGAGAGAGAGAGACAGAGAGAGAGAGACAGAGAGAGAGAGACAGAGAGATAGAGAGAGAGAGAAACAGAGAGAGAGAGATAGCGAGAGAGAGAGAGAGAGAGAGAGAGATTTTTTTCACTTATGCCCAATGAAACGCAGGGCTAATACTCCTACATATTGACTTCAAGCATCTAATGCAGACGGACTTACAACTTGAACCTCTAACTGACATGTCTCAAAACCGTGGTACCCCGAAGGCTTCATTGAGCATGCTCGGTAGATGGAAAGCCGGTCTGGAAAACATTGATTGATGCCACCGATTTTGGCATTCTGAATTCGGGAACTGCAAAACAGGAACACTTTAGTGCTCCCTGAAAAGAAGCTTTAAATTGTTGAGCTCTTAACATATCATAAAAGGTGCACGCCGGGGCATACCTGGTCCGTATCAGACGCAGGGAGGCAGAGCGGTAGTTTATGGCTTGTATCCTCATTTTAACATGAACAGAACAAAAGAAAAAGAAAGAAAAAAACACTGTTTTGGGGAAAAATATGAAAAGAAAAGCTTTTCATCCTTCAAAACACTGGAAAATTAACTTCTCAGTTGAAACCCTCCGCGCTGTCGCTTCTTTGTCTTTTAGTTACCAACACCTGAGTGTGGTCTCATTAACCAAACCACATCCAGGTGTGTAAATTAGGTCCTCTCAGGCTGCCTGTCCTTATGGGCCTGCCTGTGGGCGTGTCTCCAAGCTGAGTGCCACAGGCATGATGATTTTGTTGTTGTAAGATGTTGAAATACATGTACGATAACATGTTGTCGTGCTCTGTTTTACAATGTATGTGTCAGAAATACTTCATTTCACTTAAAATTTAACTTAAAATACTTGCATTATTAAAATCGTCTTTAAAAATGATTTTTTCTTATTATCATTCTTATTTTTTATGTTACTGTTTAGACGTTTATTATTATTTATTTGCAATTACAATGACAAACTCATTTATTGCAAGGTGGTCACCCGCATTTAAAAGAGACCATGAAGAGCCTGTCACTCCCCTATCTCTACAAGAAATCTTTTTTTTTAAAGCAACTGTATTTGTCTCACTTACATACCCTTGAAGCCTTTAAAAAAAAAACCTTTTCTAGCGCCGGCTGTGTTATCGAAGGAACAGCAGTCACTGACAAGGAGTAAGCAGCGCTGTGACTGAGGCAGCGAGAGGTTGGATCATTGTAGCCACAGTTTAACATAGGTTACGTCTTACCTTGATGGCCCAGGGCTTCCTTCGCCCAGGGCCAGGTGGCAGCCCCTGCCAGCTCTTCACGGATGGAGTTGTTGGCAAAAAAGACATTGAGTGTGTCTGCGCTGCTCAGTTGTAGAAGGTCCCTCAGCTCCTTCACACTCATGTAGGCCCTGGGGCGAAGAGAGAGGAGCCGGTGTGTCACATCCGGGCAGCCTGTCGTAGCCCAGGTACCATCAGAAACGCATTGCCAGTTTATACTATTCCTATGTCCATGTGCCATCAAAATAGTCTATTCCTCACTCGATTATTTACAATGGGAATTTTTTCTGGTAACTTGGTGCAGTTCCCACTCATATATTTATAAAGGGAGAAATGTTTTTCACATCTTTCTTGATCGTGACTGCACTTCAAAAGCTAAGGATGGCAGTCAATAAATATGTAACCTATACCTTGGCGTGTGTTTCTCAATCTAGCTCCAACACTCCGATGAAGAATTGGCAATAACACTATCAGTAACAATAAATCTAGTCATTATTACACTTTTAAAAAGTATTACCTCTGGGGTAACATTTGTGAGAGATATTATCAAGTACATTAACATTTAGTGAAGTAAAACAAGCACCTTGCATTCATGATCCCAGTTTGTGCGTGTGAGAAACCGCCATGAAGCAGTAAGTCAACCTAAAAATGTCTATAAACGCATAACTCCGCTCCCTTAATGTCTGAGTTTTTGGAATGTAATGTCAACAAATAAAAGAAGCTTGATGGGTGTTTAGGAAAAGCGGAAAAACTTTGCGTGGATTATGTCACGATTTTTCCTTGAAAAAAAAACAAAAAAAACTTTGGTGTTGTTTTTGGCCCCCTTAGTCCCTGTGGACAGAAAGACTGAAGGTTGTCAGCCAAAAGCGGTTCTGACAGGGAGGCACGCAAAGGGAAACGTAAAGTGCAGTTTGTCCAGTTAGCGAGGAACGCTAATGGACTGGGCACATTTTAGAGGATCGAGATTAGTAAAGCATGCAGCCAGAATCCAGCAGACGGTGCCCTGGCATCGTAGTCTCTTGTGGATTCTTGTTTGTTCAAATGCTAATATTTTGTTTGTTAGAATAATGATATCATGCATAATATGAAATCATCAATTTAAATGAAGAAGCATTACATTCAATTCCAATTAAATGGCTATCAATTTGCCCCTGAATTATACTGTCTATAAGAGTTATCAGCTTGACTGAAGAGTAGCATTAAATGTGGCATATTTCAACTGGAAATTGAATGCCAGCTGACAGACTACAAACACCTATTCACAGTTATCATGCCAAGCTTATCATTCCTATTGCAAACTGTGAGTCACCGTTTTAATCTACCGCCGTTCTAGCTAGCAGATTATTAAACGTATTAAATGCACTAACAGCTGGGTTTTTGACCTCAACACCCAGTTAAAACCCACAAGTACCCCATCAAGATCTGGTTACAAACTGACTTAAAAAAAAAAAAAATTTAGTCTGTCGGATTGCACTGCAATTACTTTCAAAGCATTTCACTCTAAAAGGTTCTTCATTGATTATGCCACCCTGCCCTTCTAAACGCAACACGAGAATCAGGATCTGTTGCCTTAAAACAGCCAGATCCAACGAGCACCCCCCCCCCTGCCCTAACCCCACCCAACCCCACCCAACCCCACCCAACCCCAGAGTGTTTGCAATCCTTAGAGGGGATTCGCGTACTTCACAATTCTGGCTGACTCATGGAACACACTAGGAGTGATCACCTGATGACTGACTGGATAAAAGCAGGCATTTCAACAAAACTAATTTGATCATCTGCCCACTGAACAACTTGCATGGAGTGCTGACGTATATGGTACTATCTAGATTTGTGCAGAGTCAGCGAGGGCCTGCCGTGCGCATTGTCCAGTTAGTTTCTTTATAAACAATCATATTTGAAATAGAAAAGAGAAATTCTACATGCAGAAAATGTATATGATCTGACTGTATCATTGAAAATACAAGGTAACATCCCGGAGCTTTGGAACTCATACTTAGATGCTTCTTTGTTTTAAATTTTTTGATTATTTAACTGCTAGAGAGGATATTGTCTAAGCAAATAAAATATAATGAAGTTTATTGTTCAACACAGTTCAATACAGGTATTTGAACAGCAGGATTTTTCGAAGGTCCTGCACCCTTGAATTTCCAAGACCACCCAGATCATAATCTATCCTTTTAACATTTCTGAAAGGCTTGAAATTCACCGTTGTGAAAAAAACGAAGGGTGCGTTACCAGGGATGCGTTCCTTTCTGGATGGTCTGAGCCAAACCCAGCCATTAAATGTATGCTCTATATATTGTTACCATTTCTATACCATTTCCAAAATGTCTTAAGCCATGGGCTGATTGAAATGTATGTTTGCAACTGCTTAGGGTCCTGAGTTGCTAGGGGACCTCCAGCTGGTTTTAAATGATATTTTAACAGCCACACATCAATGTGGATGAGTGTGGAAGATTTGTATTAATTATACTAATAATGGTATAAAAATGTCACAAACTTTTAAATGCAAATGGATGACGAGTGAATGCTCTGTCTCGTGGTATATTTGTGGCACCGGGAACAAACTCGGCTAATATTAAC
>JAOVYW010003891.1:21959-32058 GCA_025775045.1 Hiodon tergisus | reverse complement strand
GTGTGTGTGTGTGTGTGTGTGTGTGTGTGTGTGAGAGCGAGAGAGAAAGTGGAGCCGTTCCATCAGGCCTGACGGTTTGGCTAATCCATTTTGCCAGGCACAGCGGCGGTTGCGGAGGGAGATGGGTGGATGAACGAAGCGGCATCTTGGCTCCGCAGGTACGCCGTGACGGCTCCTTTCGCTTCCGCTCGCTCTGCACGCCTCATTTCTTTCCTTTCATCTGTCATTTGTCTGGTCGTGTCAGTGGCCAGACGCCGTCATCCGTCTTTATTTTCCTTGTGCATTCTTGTGCTCTCTGGGTTGCCCGAAATACACAATGCTCCTTCCCATGAGGACCTAAGCTGGTTTTTATATCCCCACAGCTGGCAAAAGGGAAATTGGAGGTGGCACTCGCGTATGTGCCCTGCTGGTGGAGTCACGAGCTGAGTCCAGTCTGGTGCTGGTTCACCGTTTGCAGAGTGGGGTGACCAATCAGGGTTGTCCTCAGGCCAAGGGCCGGTGGTTCTGACAGCTGGGCTGGAGAGAGAACAAGCAGAGAACAGAAAGTGGGGATAGGGACACTTACATCGTGGGCCAGGGTCTCAGCACTGTCCAGCACTGGGGCGGGGCTCTTGTCCTCATACCGCTGCAGTTTCTCGTGGATCTGAAAGGACAACAGGGTTCTGAGAGTCAGAGATCTGGGGAAGCAGAGGCCAACCTGCCAAATGCATACATAAACATATATTTCAAGGAATACACTTGACAAATACATTTTTAAACTTCACCCTGTCTCTCTCCCCCAACACCCCCTCAAAGATGTGAACTGCGTCTAGCCGGTGGGGTTGAGAAGGCAACAGTCACAGCACAATTAACAACTTTGTCTCCTATCGGAGCCAAAGAAACAGTTAGAGAATCAGGTCGCACACCAGCAAGTAACTTTATGTGAGAAAACTCCACTCGCTCAAAACCATCCACAATGCTCTCATGCTACTCCTATATTGGGAACCAAACGAGGGCTGCAAGTGCCTGAACAATCGTCACAACAGCCGGAGCATCTTGATATGAAAACTGAGGAGCAGGAGTAAAAAGTACTGGACACAAAAATAGGCAAGACAGACCAAAAGGCAGAGGAAACGCTGAAATCAAAAAGGTTAGAGTAATTAGTAATTAAGAGTAATGAAGCCATTTTAAACAGCACAGAACTATAAGTGCAAACTATAGGGTAAACATGGCAGAATGCCAGGACAGAAACGAGGTGCGGGGTCAGTGCAGGATCAGTGCCTGGAGATGGGTGAGGAGCCAGGGCTTGGAGCTCAACACAAAAAGGGAGAGAGCTTCGGAATGGCCTGGCGGCATTGCAGGGACGAGAATCTGGGTGGAACACGTCCTGTGCTCAGGATCTCCCCAAACCTCCTCCCCTCGAACGGATGGGCCGATCACAGCACAGAGAGCACCTCGCCGTTCCAATCGACCAGGATCTCGTGTCCAGGAACTGACATCTGCTTCAGCAGTTCCAGGGGAGTCTGGTTCACTTATCCTGGAATTCTTCTAAGTGAGATTAAATGCTTTTATTTACAGCTTAGGAGAGAGGTCCAATAGACTGTCCTATCTGCCGGAGTTTAAAAGCCATTACCCCCCTTCACACATCATCACGCACATTCTTCAGGCCCCTGGCGAGAGAGCCGCTGGCACAAGCCGCCACGCGGTGGAAAACGACACTTCACTGGAGTGTTGGGAGCCCGTGTCTAACAGCCAGGTTTGGAGGAAAAAACACACTGCGAGTGCCGGAGAATGCAAACAAACTCAGGGATTGTCAACAAGAGTGGGAGTGATAAATATCAAGCAACCCCCGCCCCACGAAACGAGCCGTTTAAGTGCAAAGCAGAGTTAAGGGTGAATGTCTTCTCTCAGCTTATTTCAGGAACATGCTGAGAGGACTGCTTCCGTCTTCTCCCCATTGCAGAACATACCCGTATCTCTCCAGTTCCTAGCTATACTTTGGTTGAAAAAGCAAAAGCATATGTACTTAATCATCCTGTTGGAAAAGAAGATAGGAGTTACCCCTCAGGAAATAAATAAAATCGGGAGGTCAGGGTTGCAATTCAGGTTTTGGCATAGTAACTAGATCATGAATGGATTTTTAATCATTCTTGATCTAGCAATTATTCCAAAACCTTAAACCCTGACACTGCCGGTGTTAAAGGCAGTAGCATACTAGTAGATATGCTTAGTTTCATATTTGTGACATGTATTCTTAAGGTTGTTTTTATGTAAAATCCTTCAGCAGGAGACTGAGATGACCTCATTAAACGCAATGCCCCCTTCCACTCCAGAATTGACTTGCGGCCCTGTTGCTATCCGGATCCCTCTTCTGCGGAGCTTCCGCCGCGGGCGTGACCGAATGAAGGTAGGCAGCCTAACGAACTCAGCCGAAGGCGACAGAGAGTGGCTCCCCCTCCCAATCCCAAGTGTCGATGTCTGGCGCAACTCGCAGGAGAGGGACCTGGAAGTGGTGTCGCGTTTCCACGGAGCACTGGTTAACGTCCTCGACGGAAAGATCGCTTTGACCTCCTGCTATCATTTCCGTCTGGAGGGAGAGAGGAGGGCGCCCGGTAGTCATACATGAAAGTTTAAAAGTGAAATGCCTCATGTCCCAGAACCCTCTGCATTCGCTCGGCAGCTCTGCTTTTGCCGTTGTTTTCCTTCTTTGGCTAAGTAGACTTGCAGACAAATATTCCCCTGGCAGGACGCGCCACAGCACAGTGTACCGCAGGTGAGGGCGAGTTCCAAAGCGACACGGGCGTCCTCGACTAAATGTGACGCAGCGAGTGCTGAGCTACAGTGAGTGATGTCGCTGGTTGGCTCAACAGCTGTGAGGTGAGACGTCTTCTGGCCCCATGTGGCGCTGAGCCCGGCACTGGGGAGGGCAGGTCTTCCATCATGCCAAGGCGAGAGGGCAATGCCCAGAGCGGGATCTGGTTGAATGTGTTGATTTACCGCCTCATTAAAATCACACCCCCACATCACCTTCCCCATTCTTCCCTTCCCGTTATTGCTCGAATAATGTCTCCCATTTCCTTCAGAGGCTTTGTAATGTGTTAAAAAACGAACATCCTTGGGTGAAACTTCACAGCCGAGACTCATAGCTGGGGCTTCTGCTGGGTTTTACACGCAGGACGATCTCGTCTCTCCTTGTTGTTGAATGTGACTGGAAAAAATGACAGTTTATTAAGAGCAGGCCGCAGCCATGCTGGGAAGGGAGTGGGTTTCCAAATGCTTGTGACAGGCATATCATTAAGTTAGAGGATAAATTTACTCATGGCACTGTATGAAAGGAGCAGCAGAGTTGTGTAACCGGAGAAAGGCTAGCGCATTTGAATTCTAAGCTTGCTCTGTTTGTTCTGTGCAGAGACAGGCGGCGAGGAACTAAATAAGCCGCAGAGTGCAAGTTGAGTTATGGCACCCCCCTCCTCCCAACCACCATCTCCATCCCATGGAGTGCTGAAGCAACAAAGCGAGCGTCCACCTCTGGTATCATGTTCTTCGTGAGCTTTTAAATACCCAATATCCCCTTTCATTACATGCAAAATAAAAACATGACAGCGGTTTAATGTGCACGTGGCGTTAGTCAACCCAAGCTAATTGAAGCGATTTATGGAAGCTACCGGGTGGTAAACAGTAACAGCGTCTAAGTAGAGCTGCAGAAATCTGCTCCGCGGCGAGAAAGGAGACCATCGCTCTCAACAGGACCTCTTCGTGGAGTGTCGTTCCTGCTCTTTAAACTTTAGACCCTGGGGGACCCCTAAAGGAATGGCTTGTGATCGGGATTTTCCACTTATTATTTTTGTTCTTTTCGCTCCAAGTCTATGTGATCTTCTGTTTTCACTTTGTTCTCTTCTAGGCTGATGTCGCAGACCATCCAAAATTTGTTTGGTTTCCATACAATAAGTTGAAGACTATTAGAGACGAGCAACTCGATTAGGCAAGAGCGTTCGATTGCACCTACTCATTACACAGGTTTTACCACATTCCTCCATGCCAACGGCTCACTTACTTATGTTTACTTGCTACACTCAGTTTGAGTTTCATATGGAGATAGGGCAGTTGGACATCACTGGTCATAATTTGATCCGTGGGGTACTCTCTCTAGAACAGGTCTGAGTTTTTTAAGTTGCAGTAAGTGGCTAAACAAGCAAACACAGTGCTGTGAAAGGGCATTTTTTTCACCTCTTGCATTTAACTCCAGAAGTTGTTCTCTGAAAGGTGGATGCTGTTGATCAGACTCTCAGATAACTGTTGCAGAGAACCAGTGAGCATAGAAACGTTTGGTTCGAACCAATAAAGCATCTCTAAATCAATTTAAACAATATATTCTTAACTATGTAAAGAGACTGAATTTGGATAACCTTACTGATGAAACTATTGTGAAACTATTATAACTATTAGAACTTCCTCAAAATTTCATCTAGTCTTTATTTAAAGCAGCCATACAAAGGCTAAAAAAAGGCCTGTTAGTACTGATACATATTTACTGCATGAATAAAACGTCTGATTATTTATTAAATGAATCAGAACCAGTAATTTTAAGTCATACCTGTGTGAAAAAATTTAAGACAACTTTCTGACCACCAGTTGTGAAATATGGATTCGCAGAATGTTTTACCCAAAACGACCAGCTAGACGATGATGAAACTGTCAAACAGGTTAAAGATGGCTTTTAGATACCGATTAGAAAGAGAGAAAAAACTTTTTTTATTTTATTTTAAACAGTGTCAAGAAACAGGCCCAAAGTAAGCACATATTATCAGCTCTGCGGCTTTAGACAGCACGAGCGCTGACAGAAACTTGGTAGTAATCTCACTACCTGAAGCAGGTGGAAATGAAATGTGGTATTATATTTCCTGTGGCTTTTCAGTGAGAAAGTAGCTGGCAAACAAACCGTGAAACGTGGAATTTCCAGAGAGCAAATTAATAATAAAAAATAAATAAATAAACAGACCAACTCTTTCACGATACAGAAAGAGGCTTGCTCGCATTACCGGGCACTGACAGGTCCAGGGGTAGGCCGTCCCTTGGAGCAATCGGTCGTTACATAGCCGGTGAACGCGCTCATTGACAAACGGGATCAAAAGGCACATTTACTCCCGGGCGGTATAAATGACATAATCGCTTAAACAGGTTAGCATGCATTGTGTCGGGGGTGGGGGTGAAAGGAGACTGAGCTGACTGGAGTCTGGTCAGGCCTGTCTCACTCTGTCAATCTCCCACAGGTCAGGAGCCGCCAACGCCCACCACTCCACCAGCCAGCGGCGAGGCGAGCCATGACAGCATCCACATGGCCGGCTCGCTGTCTCACTTGTCGGATTAGGGCGATATTCTCGCAGCCGCCGGGGCTCCTTGGGGTGCCTCCGATTCACGGCCGTCGCAGACTGCTGACAGTGAGGCTAGGAGGTGAAATAAACGAGCCTAAACAAGGAGACGTCTGCTTTCATGGCGCGCTAACGTCTTGAGATTTCAGCTCCAGCAGCGTGGCGTTGGCCCGTTAGTCTTCTTTAATGGGACATATTTTACACCACAGGAGCTGGCCATGAATTAGGAGGCATTTGGCAGTAAACATGTGAGGCCATTTTATAGCTTTATAGGCTGATGCGACCTGCTGATGGCAGCCAGCCCTGCACCAGCATAGATAGTGGAACAGAACACAGTGATGGGCATTCATTTATTATAGAGCTCAGGCCATTCAAATATTCACTCTCTCGCAGCAGACACAGCCCCCTCTCCCTGCCCCCCAGCTGTCTGTGAGGTATGTACGAGGTCTTCAACATATAATGCATATAATGGTCCCGTTTTCCAAGTTCATGATGGTGTCATAAGCGACATAAAGGGGGGGGGGGGGTTCTGGCCTGTTACCAAGGCCTTTCAGGCAGCAGGCAGCCCTGGGCTCCTGACAGGTCTACTCTGGTATTTCCCTGTTCGTCCGCTTGTGTTCGTTTTCTCTCCCTGACCTGACTGCGACAGCCGACCGCTGTTCTGCCCCTGGTTCTTGTCTGGCGGGGCAGGATGCTCAGTTCCAACAGGTCGTCAAAAATAATAACAATGTTAAAATAAATAGAAAACACCTTCTCGTCTGGCGCGCTCTAGACTGGGTCACCTTTCAGAGAAACGACAAGTACATCTTTCACTGAAGAAAAAGGAAAATACAAAGGAGTTTGAGTATTTGTGAAGACTTTCAAACTACTTTTTAGGCAATTTTGAATTATGTACCACGCAGCTTACTAATTGTAACACCATACCGATTTAAATTACAACACATGTCAAAAACTCAAAGAATCAAAAGTCTTTTGGTCTTCATTTATTTCAACCTTGTGTCTACCTGAAGTCGTTACGTGCTTGCGTTGGGATATTAAACTAGTGTCCATACAGGCAAGTTAATAGAGAAAAGGTTTCTTTTGCTAAGGAAGTATGTGATTCCTGGAAATAAGCACTAGAAGCAGTCCAGCTAAAGCTATTTTGCCAGCTTGATGCGTTCCTGAACCACGTTTTCGGTCATTCTCACGACAGCGGGCACGTACACTACAGAGTGCCTTCTTCGCCCCTGGGGATACAGAATGGCGTCCTGCCTTCTGGGTACGGCTCCTGACTGCTCCTCCAGACAGGAGCAGACGGCATGTGTTTCCCTCATTAGCACCAGCTGCCAGAAAATAAAGCTATCAAGTGTGCTCATCTCTGTATCCCAAGACCTATCACCATCGGTGCTGTACCCCGGATCAAGAGCCACTGAGCGAAGAGAGAAAGAGAAAGAGAATACCCAGAAGAGAGTGTGGACACAGACAGGTACATGAAAGGTCCCGCTCTGTGACAATCCTGCCTGCCCCTTTTCCTACAAAAGGACCAGGCAAAATAAAAAAGGAAGGCTTTACCTTGACCAGCGACAGGAGGCTTCTCTCTCCGAACATGCCTTGCAGAAAGGTGGCGTCCTCCAGACTGTCCACGTGAGGCTGGAGCTGGGAGGGGAGAGCAGCCAGGAGCTCGTACAGGCCTGAGGGGGGGAGGAAGAGGAAAGGCGACGATGAGATGGCTAGCCTTTCCCCTTACACGCATACATGCTGTTCACCTGAAGGGGGGTGGATGGCGGGGGACATTAAAACGCGTCCATTTGCCCATCCCTACCCTCCCTCTTCCTCTTCACCCAGTCTCGGGTGGGTTTTGCCCAATTCCCATCAGTAGCTCTCCCTTAACAGAGAGCCCTCCATTCGTTCCCAGGATCAGCAGGTTATGAAAGGCACATCCCTTCACAGTCTGCACTTCCTGCTATTGTTTCAGGCTTTCCTGTTGTTTCAGGAACTTCTCCGTTGCATAAAATCCAAAAGCTCCAGCGCTGAATTATTGCTTTCTAACAAATCTGTCATACATTCAAAATATGTCTTGCTGGTTTGTTTCACAATGATCAGCCTGTTGCCATCTCGGCTACCAACTAAAAACAGTGTCTAGTACTTTTGTTTTATGTATATATTACTACATTTAAAAAGTTTTTGGGTAGGTCGTAGCTTATAAATCTGGGTTATTAAAATACTTTTTTGGCAGAGTCGGTCATTTAAAGTGAATTCCACAGTATGCTGTTAAAACCATGTCTGGTGCACAGACTGAGGCAAAGATGAATTCTAACAGCTTCAGTGTCTTAAGCCATATGAATATCTTTAAAACAAACACAAGTAATAATATCTCCACAGGGGCTTTCTCAATGCTTAGGATTCAGTTTAAGGAGGAACAGACTAGGGCTGATGGTTTCGAGATTAGGCAGCCCTCGGAGGAAACTAAATGAGTTAAGGTATAGCGTCCAAATGCAAGAGACTGCGTTGAAGAAAAGAGCTACGCACTCTTTGTTGTGGCTCTGAACAACTTAGGGTTGTGGCCTTGAAAGGCTTAGGGTTATGGGTTAAGACACCTCTCTGATGCTGTGCATGCCGAGATTAGGCGATTGTCCAATCGATTTATTAATATCCATATTAAGAGATTAATGACTAATAAGGGGAAAATGTGGAACAAACGCTTTGGGTACAAGGGACTGGTAGGCAACGCTTACTTTGCCCAGCAGCAGCCACGGTAACTGGTGGAACACGGCACCCACTACACTGCAGTAAATCACCGTTTCTTTACTTCAGGACATATGAACGTACAAGGGTTTCTCCCCACTGTCACATTCCAGGTCTGTGTCAGCGTTAACGGTTTTCGCACCCTGGAATCTAGCAGCGCTGCCAAGCCTCGAGCTCAGAGTCTGTGTGTCGGGACTATCGGTGAGCGGAGGGTGAGGCACTGGGGTCAGACACCTCGCGTCCAGCCCTGAGCCAGCAAGGTCGCCGTTTGATTTAACCCGACACCAGCCGCTTCTACACTCACCCGCCTCAGGGACGCCCCCGGGGACAAGCCTGCGGGGTCTTAGCCTGGGTTTGGCCCAGCAGGGCCATTGTCAGGACCGGGCCCAGCTGCTGGGCATCTGGTCCCCTCGTTAATTTACAAGTTGGAAATCTGAATAGCATGTCATATTATAAAAGATTTAAAGGACACTGGATGATGCGGAGGGGGAGGGAGATGTGGAAAAGTCATCACAGCAGCGGACCCTCGTAAGACGCCGGGGTCCGGCCGGGTCGCCTGCTCTCATGTGTCACGACTCCCCCCACGCGCTCCTGCTGCCGGGTCCAGCTCGGTACTCTTTCCACGCACTCGGAAAACTGAAAGATCTTTCTTCTTTTTTTTTTTAATACCGATGCATGGGGAAGAGATCAATTGCCGTTCTGGGTTTTAGAAAATCTACAAAAACAGCGATAGCCTTTTGGTTGGCCTGCTAAACCCAGCCGGCTGACTTATTAGGCCTCTTGGTGAGGGTATGCCAAGTAGCCCCCAACACACACAGGCAGAGAACAGGACGGTGAATCTTGACAAGCGATTCTGGATGTTGACCTGAGGGTGAATGTGGTTTTCCAGTTTGAACGTCCTTATGGCACACTTAGGACCTTTCCCTCCCCCTAGCCCAGGCCATTCGCTACAGATACCGTTTAGGGGTTACAAAAGCACAGCTCCAGAGCGATGCGCGATGGGCTCGCTCCTGCCCTGCAGAACATGCAGGCACTTATGTCTCCTTCCCCAAACTGGGCTTGGAAATAAATCTACATAATGAGTATTTATTTCCCACGCATAATGGATCATCTCCTCAAATTCTCTGGTGCAGAGTTTCTCAAACATGCTGTCTGCAACTGGAGGGTCCATCGACCAACAGCAGAAGCTATGTCAATTTTACAAGTACTAAACACGCAAAAACAAGCCATTTTAAATTCCGGACAGAGCAAAATGGAGTGAGACCACAAACATCAGACAATGTAGAAGCTGTTCAGGGCAAGACTTTGCACGCATGCTGCCAAGCTGGAAAAGCAAAGCAGTGTTCGGCTAGATAAATTTCTGACATCGACCCGAAGGTCCGAAGCAAACGTTTCTATCTAAAGGGGACAACAACGGCATTATTGAGAACAGGAAAACGGGAATCATCGCCCTTATTTCTGTCTGTAATCATGGAATCCTTCAATACTGGAAGGATGTGGATGCCACACAGCGTGTCCAGGGCTAATCGATAGTTACGTTAGCGTGAATTGGTAAAATCTAATTTTGTCATGTAAACACCAATAGCTGATCGCAATTTTGGCAGGCAGATCCAGTAATCTCCAGCCATTCAGTTCTTCATACATACTTTTTTTTTTTTTTTTAAGACTGACCATCTGTTGAATGGCATTCCCTTTTCAAAGCACACGCTTCCAGCTGTAAAAACTCAAAATCCATCTATTGCGCACATTATCTGGTAAAAATGAACACAATGCGGTCAGATAGCAAAAAGAAAAACACCACGGCTGAACATTTCCCCTTCTGCAGGTGCTGAACAAGTGATTAAATTCCACTGTATATCAATCAGGCACTTATTAAGAGAAAAATGCGTCTCCTAGCTTTGCCAAAAACAGTTGCACGTCTGCAGGGTCAATATTTCAAGTTCTCTCTCTTTTTTTTTTTTTAAGGAAACATGTTTCAGGAAGACAAACTCGTTCAGAAAATAAAGTCAGGCAAAAAACCGAATAGC
>JAOVYW010003891.1:0-13416 GCA_025775045.1 Hiodon tergisus | reverse complement strand
AGATCCACCCACAGTAAGGGCTTGCATGTTAGGAGACATACGCTGGAGTTGTTTGGTCTTGAACAGTGTGAGATCCACCCACAGTAAGGGCTTGCATGTTAGGAGACATACGCTGGAGTTGTTTGGTCTTGAACAGTGTGAGATCCACCCACAGTAAGGGCTTGCATGTTAGGAGACATACGCTGGAGTTGTTTGGTCTTGAACAGTGTGAGATCCACCCACAGTAAGGTAACTGTTTAAAAGGGAAAGCAGCTGGAGTAGAGGGGGGGAGCTGTTATTTATCTCTATTGTACAAACAGGCTGGCCCAGGCCTTGTGTGTGGGTGGACCACCTTCCCAGCTGGCCGCCGCCGCAGCAACAGCCGTAGAAAAACAGGACCGCCGTCCGAAACTGAAACAGGCTAGCTGCTCACCCCTCAGATCTCTTAAAAGGCACAGGGCCCCCTAGGGCAAAATAAACGACTAGCCTTAATACTGAGCTTGGAGGATGCATTTCTGTACATCCGGGAGTGGAGCAGTCAGCCTTATGGTTTTTTAGCTGCTACACCCTGTGGGGGTGAAAAGAAAGGCATAGTCGCACGCTGAGCATGAAAAATGGACACAATGTCCAGCTGGCTTAAATGATTTTGCAAAAAGGTCTCGCTTTCCACAGCTCTTCTGTAGGAAGTTTCGGAACTGGGAGATTTCAGGGGCGCTGTTAAGCGATCAGGTTTTCACACAGTGTAACCCACGCAGGTTCAGATGCGGGTGAAACACGGGAGGGTGGAGTTTCAGCCATGTCTCCCCCTTTGGCCTTTGTTCACATTATCCACAGGTACCTCCACACAGCTGAACACTAATCGTGCATCCTGCCAGTGAGTGGTAATGACAGGATTCTGACTGATGAGCCAAGATTCATTATCACAATTGGCAATTCCAAATTGGAAAAAATAATACAAAAATAACTGGCTCTTTACAGAATAAAAAATGGCATTTACATTTACAAACTCCGCTCTGCCCAGTTTGGCCAGATTGAGTCCCAACTCCCTACCCCGGTACGAAAGCCTCAGCCTGCCCTCTCCTGGACAGGCCTGGAAGTGTTTGGATCAAGCAAAAAAAATATCCCAATGTGGGTCCCTCAGTCTGTCGGGGTGTGATAGCCACACTCCTGTACCTGCAGTATTTACACTAAGCCTCCCATCTCATCCTGAAATACTACAGGGTCGTGCATGGATTATGCTTGCCCGCAGCGTGTATTTTTGCAAACAGGCATGTTTACATTACCGCATTGCCTACATAAACTGGCATATAAAAGTTTAGCAAACAAGTTCACCATGAAAACATTTGCATTTCAACACCTATTTTATGTAAACATTAGTAATACAAAGATGACCAATAATCAGTTGAACCATTTATACATATTCTACGTTTATAAATGCATAAATTTTTCTGCAAACTAACACCCCCTATAAACAAAAAAAAGAGCAGGAGATTATGGAGAAAACAGAAAGGCGGGTATCCATGAACAGTGGAAGCAGAGATTGGTTACCCCATGAATGACACAGAATACTTGTGGTGTTCTGCATGCAGAGCTCATCGCTCTCTTGCAAAAAACAGCCATTTAAATTAGGACCAGACATCTACATTGGAAAGTGTTAAGTTCCACGATAAGTCATCTGTGCATAACAGGTGATTGCCATTCAGAGGGCTGAGGCCACACCAGCTGTGTCAACCACAGAACATGGCGAAAATGAGGAGGAGATGCTGGTTTGTACATAGAGAGTAAAACAATAATAATAAAAGTACTAGTTCATTTTCTATAAGCTTTTTTTCCTTTTCTTCGACTTAATGTTGAGTTATAGGCAATAAACATCTAGCACAAATGACGCATGGCACAGAATACAGGATACGAAATCCGGGATAGTATTATTTTGGCTTTTTTCTTTCAGAAGAAATTCCCTCCTAGCCCGCCGACCAATGCAAAAAATCCTTTATTTCCATCCCTAGGGTGAGGGATAAAATAAATGTAAATTCCTGGTGGAGCCTGTCTCCGCATCAGAGACGTCACCTCATAAAACCAGCCGTGGCTGTAACTCGTGCTTGAGGCGCACACCGTTATTAAAGGCATGCCGTGTCATTGGAGAAGGCATGTGGTTTTAAAGAGTGCATCATCTTGTTTTCACATGTGCGCGCACGGCCCAATAAAGTCCAGACGGGTGACAGAAAGCACACGCTCTTCCAGTCAATAAAACCCAGGCCCAAATATTTGTGCTGTGATGCTGGCTAGCAGGGGCCTGTGACCACTGGAGGCGAATGGACTTGAAAAAAGAAATTAAATTAAAAAAAGGCCCTTTTTATTAAGCAGCTTCTGACCATGCACAGCAGCTGGATCCAATTGGGTGCTGGATCTCTAGCTTTGTGTGCTGCGCGTGACTAGCAAGTGAGACACTCAACGGCAACAGGGAGAGAAGCGACCCAAACAGTGCACAATTCCTCCGCCCCACCGAAAGAACCGGGATGGCTGGTCAGCAGATTCACAGTAGCCGGGTTGGGGGGCGTTACTACACTGGGTCAAACTCCCGCAAGCGCAGAGCAGCCCAGATGTCACTTTGCTGAGGTTAAACATTAAAATCAGTCAATGACCAATTACGTATATAAAATTAGACATAACATCACAACCACATGGTAAACCACATGCAATAAAAGCCCCTTACAAATACTTGCACTATGAGGCTTGCAAGAATTAAACCAAGAAACATACTCTACAACTAGTTATGTTCATTTTTCTGAACTGAGACATGGTGTGCAATCACTCGGTGTGCAACAATAATAAATCATTCACTCATTCACCATTTAACACGCACCTCATTCTTTTATGCAGTAATTAATTGCAGGCTTAGAAAAACCCCTATGACACATATTTTTACTTTCATCCTACTTTATACATAAATGCTAGATACAAGACGGAAAAAATCTCAGGTTCCTTAAACCAATCAATAGAGAACTCTTGGTGCCTGACGGTCAGTGGATTGCACTTTGTTTACAGGGACATACCAAAAGGCCTGAAATTTGTTAGGTTTATGAAGGATTTCTCTTCCTAAATAAATCTGCCGGCCAGGTCTGAGTAACAACCCTGGCTTGGCAGCGTGGAGGGATAGAGACGCTGGGACTGTCCAGATACAGCACCACGCCAGGCGTTGAGTTGATGGGGGGATGGATGCCTGGGCTCGCAGCTTACATTCAGCTTCGCTGACTTCATCACGCCTGCCTGCCCCCTTTCCATCGCTAAGCACGAGACAGACAGAGAAAGCCTTCAGAGCGACTGAGTCGTAAGCAGGAAGGAGGCGCGTGAACAATGTCAAAGTATTTAAAGGCATGACTTAATAGTCCGTGTGGAGCACTGAAGTCACTGAAGCAGTCATGCTTTTCACACGATTTTCTCCCAGATACTACAGGTATGGAAACTCAGGCTGCAAATGATCAGAAGGAGCCATGCCATCTCAGTGTGCACATGTTTTTTTTCCCCAACTTTACCACCTTTACTGATACAGAATGGTTATGCTTAAATTGTGAGGCCAAACACCAGCACTGACGCAGTAGAGAATCCAGCCACGCTTACCGTCTGCCACAACACCATCTCCTTTTACTTCAGATTAAAAGTGTTCCCACGCGTCACAGCTGTCATTGTTACCCATGCTATTGAATTCTCTATGGCCGAGTGTGTAACCGCGGAGACTGCAAACTTTGAATCCCCCTTTTTCCTATTGATTATCAAGATGCTCAGAAAATGTGTGATTCGTGATAATGAATGGTTGACATAAGAAAATGGCTCAACTGAAAACCTTGCTTGTTATTTCTGACTGCCCATTTTTCTATTAGGAATAACTTATCAATAAAATGTTATAAGAAATAAAAATAGGTTAATGTACAACCTAAATTAAATAAAACTAAGACGGTGCACATAGTAAGTAAGGGAATACATTAATGTGGACACTGCATTTGATGGGAGCATGACTCACCTGATGGGACATGAAAACCTAGCTCCAACAGCTCCAACAGCAACTCTCTGGTGAGCGTCCCCTTCAGGCTTCGCCAATTCCTACACACCAGAGGGCACACAAAGTGTCACCACCTTGGCCACATCCCTCCTCCCCAAACATGCCTGAACCCCTAAGCTCTGCCTCGGGTATCCTGTTCGGGACAGAGAGAGGTAAAGGAGCGTGAGGACCCGGTCTGTTGTTCTCAGCCGACACTAGAGAGGGATATAAAAGAAGAGCATACCCCTCAATTCGGGACTATCAATGATCCCCAACTACTGCCCAGCTACATTAAACTTCACGCAAAAATATGTAAGAAATAACAGGATTTAGTAATATATATTTTAAACATGTTCTCCATTGAAACTCGCTTAAATTTTTAACAGTTTATACACTTATGCTAACAACTTTTAAGTAGGTACAGTTGGTTTTCAAAAAAAATTCAAAGCCACAATCCAGTAGTGTATTATCAAGGACTTACTTCCCCCAGCTTTGTTACCTCATCATTAACAGATTGCTTCGGTGTTACCGCGTCCTTTAACTCATTAAAGTGCACTTAGGTGAACAGAAGAGCCTAGAGTAGGGACTTTACATCATACTCAGCACAAGCCAGATCTCAATCCAAGTGCAACAACACAAGAAAAACACCAGGGGGGGCTGATTGCACACAAAACAATGAAATGGTTTCTTCCTGATCGACAACTCAGGTACGTCGCCCACTGCTCTGACGCACTGGCCCACCGAGTCAACAACCTCCTCGGAAAGCGGACCTCGCCCCTTCCAAAAGAGGAGGGACAGAAACCGGAGATTCCGTCCCCTCACCAGCGCTTTTGTTATTCAAAGCTGATCTGGCGTGGGCAAATCAGTGCCGTATAGCCATACCCCCCCCCACCCCACTCCAAACGCTTCGGGAAAAGCTGCCCTTTAATGCTTGACTAAATCCAGTGGCCCCCCTTTTTATTGTGTGTTTTGGCATCCTAGTCCAGAATTAATATTTAATTAAATTAAAGCACCACGCTCAAGCCTTATCCCTGGGAAGCAGTGAATGGAGGAAAATCACTTCGCTTTATTGCAATACCTCATTAAACAAAAAGCAACGAAAAAACAACTCTGGAACTGCATGAGCGGCATAATAGCATCGAATCCCTTCCAAATTAAACGGTGCTTAGAGATGTTTATTTTTAACATCAGCAGGAGAAATAACTGGAGTCGTTTTAATCAGACCTCAATTGGTAGCCCAGTTTTCCTGTAAGCCTCCTGAAGGAGAAGCAGGTAGCACTTGCGTTCGTCCTTGGCCTACAGCCGTTTAAAAAAAAATTAAAGGAATACATGTTGCTACGTTGCTTGGAAACAGGCGCCATGATTTATACTGTCCAGTAACATGCAGAGTGGAGGCGCAGGCTATTCTCACATACCATTCACTGACAAGCTTTCATATAGGCTGGGCAAGATCCACCTGGGCTGTTCAGTCTTGGCACACCAGTCCAGATGACACAGAGTACATCACCGGATTTGTAGTGACCACTCCAATCAGAACCCGTTAGCATACACAGCAGACAGTAACACACTCCCTTGCTTTAACACCTATTGTGCACCTTACGCTATATTGCAAGTAGCTCAGGGTATGAACTCCACTTGTCGCTTGAAACTTCATTCAGCTGCTTTGGGACACCACAAACAGGTGGAAGTCTTCTGGGAGGGGTCCTTGGGACACCACAAACAGGTGGAAGGCTTCTGGGAGGGGTCCTTGGGACACCACAAACAGATGGAAGGCTTCTGGGAGGGGTCCTTGGGACACCACAAACAGGTGGAAGGCTTCTGGGAGGGGTCCTTGGGACACCACAAACAGGTGGAAGGCTTCTGGGAAGGGTAAGGACTTTGGAGGCTGATAATGTCACTACTATGCACTGCTACATTTAAAACTAGCACGTCTACCATCAGCAAGTCACTGGCTTGGTTTCCGTTCATTTGAATGACAGATTAGACGAGCAGCACTGCATTTAAATTGGGCTTCCACATGCAGAACGCTGGAGTGGTTCAAGTAAACGGATGATATGACATGAGTATAATTGATATAGTAGCCTTCACCCAAGAGCTTGTGAATGCGATGCATCTTCACCGACTTTAACCAGGGTGGGCCACGGACCAAGCAAAGAGCCACACTCCAAGCTGCTCTAGGGTCTCTCTCCAGGACTCAGGAAGAGTCCGCAGGCAAGAGAAGGAAAGCCACACCACGACTTTCTCTGCACCCATTTGAAAACAGGCACTCCGGCAGCTATATTGGCTACCGGCGCAGAAGGAAGCTCTTAAAACACGCCAGCAGAGACAGCTTTAAATAGCTTTTAAGTTTGAAACACACCCAAGCAGACGATGTAAAGGGGCAAACGAGATGCATCTCCAAATCTGGCAGTCATTTGAATTCCTTTTAATGTGCGCGGCGGTTCCCGGCAACGTCCCCTCATTTTTCATCCTGGGAAAAAAGGATCACTGTAAATTCTCCACGATCTTGGTTCACAAAGAGACACGTTGTTCATTCCAGACCCCAAAATAAGTTATTTATCGACCAACTTACTGTTTAATCAAAACTATTAATCAGAGGAAAGTGAATGGACTGTCGCTCAGTGTGTGAGGCCAGCTCCTTCTCCCACTGTGTGAGAAAGGCTAGAACTGCGTAGACATTTGGCTGGCCCTCTGGTTTTGTGCGCCTACACGCATGTAACTAGTTTTTAGAGTCGGCTGCGTTTCCATTTCAGACCAATCAGCAATCCACCAAAACATTCAGTCTCTTGAAAGCAAAACATAAATACAGTTCCGTGAATAGCTATTTCCCCATCTGAATTTCTTCATCTGACTGTTATCAGATCTTCAACCAAAACCTAATATCAATCAACAGAAGTCCAACACAAAATAGATTATTTAATAACTAATGCAACATCGAATGCCCCATGTGAAAGGGTTATCCAATGACCAGTTAAGCCACCATTGGCATCCAAAACCTGGCCACAATAACTGGCCCCAAACCCTTCCTGTAGTTATCGTTTAGTCTGTCACAGTACCGTAGGGGACTGCTTCAACTCAGTGACATTTGTGGGTTTTTGAACATGAAGTACTTGGTTTTAGGCCCTGCCACAACAACTAAATGGGGTTTAGGTTGGGACTAGGCCATTACAAAAATGTAAATTTCTTGTTTTTCAACCATTCTGATGTAGACTTGCATGTGTGCTTCAGATTCCACTCTGGACATTCTCTTGGAGAATTATTTCATTCTCTTCTATACAGAGCAGATTTCATGGTTACTGAATGATGCTAACGTGTCCAGGTCCTGATGCCTCAAAGCTTCCCTTAACCACGACACCACCACCACCATACTTTGACTGTTGGTATGACGTTCATACTGTGTGTACAACGCAATGTTAGGTCCATGTTGGCCAAAAAGTTGAACTTATAACCCCAATTATCCTGTTAACTAAGAAATAAAAGAAGCACAACTTTGGTATAATTTTTCTCTTGGGCTCCCTGTAAAAAAATAAATAAATAAAAAATCAGCACTTTGCAGTCAATGACTGCCTGAATCCTGGAACCCATAGATATCACCAGATGCTGAGTTTCTTCCCTGGTGATGCTCTGCCAGGCCTGTACAGCATCTTTGATTCCTGCTTGTTCTTGGGGCGTATTGCCTTCAGCAAGTGAAATATATGCTCAATTGGATTCAGGTCAGGTGATTGACATTTCACGTTTGCTTCGGGTCATTGTCCATCTGCACTGTGAAGCGCCGTCCAATGAGTTTTGAAGCACTTGGCTGAATCTGAGCAGATAATTTAACCCTAAACACTCCAAAAGAATTTATCATGCTGCTTTTGTCAGCACTCACATCATTAATAAATACAAGGGAACCAGTTACATTGGCAGCCATACATGCCCATGCCATAACACCATCTCCTCCATGCTTCACAGATGAGGTGGTATGGCTCGGATCATAAGCAGTTCCTTCTCGTCTCCATACTCTTCTCTTCCCATCATTCTGGTACAAGTTGATCTTTCTCTGTCCATAGGATGTTGTTCCAGAACTGTAAAGGGTTCTTTCTTTTGGGGGCTTACCAATGGTTTACATCTTGTGGTAAAGCCTCTGTATTTACACTAGTGAAGGTTTCTCTTGATTGTTGACACAGATACGCCTACCTCCAGGAAGGTGCTCTTGATCTGGCAAACTGTTGCAAAAGGGGTTTTTCTTCACCAGAGAACAAATTCCTCTGTCATCCAACACAGTTGATTTCCATGGCCTTTTGGTGTTCCTGAGCTCACCAGTGCATTCTTTCTTTTTAAATGGTTGTACCAAATAGTTGATCTCTCTGATGGGTTTGTTTTGACTTCTCAGCCTAATGATGGCTTGCTTCACTGGAAGTGACAGCTCTTTGGACTTCATATTGAGAGTTAACTGCAAATTCCAAATGCCACACTTTAAATCAAATGTAGAACTTGTATCTGCTTACATGTAATTGAACTAATGAGGGAACAACAAACACCTGGCCATGGAACAGCTGAGACAGCTGAGCAGCCAATTGTCTAATTACTTTAAACACGCACTTTAAATATGGGGGGACCACATACACTGTAATTCCTACACCGTTCACCTGATTTGGATGTCAATACCCTCAAATGAAAGCTGAAAGTCAGGTTTCATTTTTAATAAACTTTGAATAAACTTTTTTTTTTAACTGGTAGGCAGCTAAAATAATAATTTCGTCCAAATATTTATGGACCTGACTGTATATTTCCACTGTATGTACATGCATGCCTTAATTTTTGGCAAAAAGCCTCCAGCAAGCCCCTCGTGAGAGAGATGGAGAGAGAGCCTACAGAACATTTACCAGGTTGAGGTCACAGAATTTCTTTTAAAATAAATTCACATTGATTCGACATAGTATAATGTAGTTAATTAATCAACAGCGTTGTTTAACAAAGAGTGTATTAAGCCACATTTTTTTATATAAAATCATTTAGCTACACTGTGCCATATACTAGCTTAAGACAAAATTGTAGCGCATTATTGGCACTATTATAGGGTTACCATGCATTTACTTATATTAAAACATTTTATAGAACTTTCATACAAAATGATGGCACTTGAAATGATGGGTTGCGCAACTGAATGGTCACCTGGCAAGAAAAATTATTTGTACAGATGACATAATTGTCAAATTCGTTTGCCTGAGAATCAAATATTTGAAATCCGTTCGAAGTTCTCGTACTCTTTTGGTGCCCCATCAGTTTTTCCAGGCGTTAACTGCATAGACTGGAGAGCATCTTTGGTTTCACAGTTGAAGCCCCTTTCAACAGGAACAATAGACCGTCTTAGAGAACAGAACTCATTTTAAACTAAATTGAAAGTCATTTTATACATGTTTTCAAAACGCACCAAGATGTCTCGTCTGCGTTTCCCCCCTTTTCCCAAAATTCTGCATCACCACCACCTCTGATTTGTATGCTCTAAAATCCATAACGGCCTATATTATTTCAGAAAAATACTCAACAGATAATCAGTAATGCAATACGCAGAATATGATTCTTTACGCACTTTAGATCCCATCTATCTCTTCCAATGAACTTACAAAGCATCCTTTTTCACCTGGAGCCTTCAATTCAGTAAAATGCTGCCCTCCTGCACCTGCTGTCGTTGAATGGATCGATAAGCAATAGGGTGCTGTGCCAGGGACTCGGACACAATTGCTGGAGCGAGGCAGTTGTAAATACGTAATGAGAGAAGGTGCACAGGAGACAAACTGAGCACAGCTACGGCATTACGGAGGCATGAGCGTCAGCGAAAAGCAGGCCTGAAAACATTGGTGAAACCAGCAGGAGCTCAACACCGAGCTAAAGTCCAAGGCAAACGGGGATTCGCAAATGAGACGTTTCATCCTAAAGTACAGCATGAATCAGACAAACAAGGTCAGGTTTGGCAACGCATTCAAACTGCCGCAAAAGCACATTGGTACGAACCACGCTACCTTCCAAATATCAGCCACACAAAAGTAAAGCATTCTCATTGAAATATGGTGCCCAGTGAAAAAAATAGCAGGGGAAAGGGCACATCATTGTTGGCATCAGTAAGAGATAGATGATACACAGTAGAGCGTCTTTTGTTGGTACCCGCCCCCTCACCATTCCGAGGCACTCCCCACACTCTGACCATGGCCTAGAACCACTGCCTCCCAGCCCAGGTGAGCTGCCCCAGGGAGTCTCAGTATGCAGCTCCACACCCAGAGCAAGGGTTCCCAGCTCCCCTCCTGACACAGCACACCACACTACACCTGATTAATGGCACCTGGGAGCACCACTGTGTGAACGGGAGTGGGAGCGAGCTCTATCTGATCCCCTTGCATCTCTGCATGGTCCCGGCTGACGAAGCGATGAACTTCTGTTTTATATGGACATAATTTCCTAGCTATTTTTTATTTTTATTTTTAAAGCACACTTGACATAACCTATCTAAAAAAAATGTATGTGGCAGTGATAAGCGAGAGCATCTCCTCGTCATAGGCTCGGCCATCACTAAAACCTCCCCTCCGACAGTTTTGAGGAGTCTTAAAAACTCACTAAATAAGATGCTTCATTTCTTTTTTCTCACAGGAGGAGCACTTAGCGAAACCTAAGACTCTTGTCCGGATGTCAAACTCTCGGAAGCACATGACAAAACGAATACAAAAACCTCATAGGTGCTCTAGCTCCCATTCAACCTTGGCATGCAAACCTGTGTGTTGGTGGGACACCCAAGGATAATTAGGAACTGGGTGACTAACTTGATACACAAAAATATGCTTATGTCTGTTATCATGGGTGTGTTATCAGAAAAGATTTTTTGTAAAGGAGTTTCTGTTTTGTTGATTGTTTTATTCTAAACAAGCTAAAACTGACTGACAAAGAAAGAGGAAAAATAAATAAATTGAGTGAGTGAAGTGATGTCCCGGGTGAACTGGTACACACAGAGGGGTGAGGCTAAAACCATAGAGGGCATGACCTGTCTAAATAGCCGAAACCCGAGATGCTCTAGGGATCGTTGCTTCTAAAATTAAAAACAGGTTGGTGTTACTTGGAGACACATTAGGGTGGTATGCTTTGTCTGGTTTTTTCACATAGGGTGTTTTCTAAAGATTTTATTCATTTTAAGTATAATCACTGAAATCAATCCCTAGATTGTGGTACCAGTTAGGAAAAAACTGCATTTCTTTTTTCATATTACCATTCCGGGAAGGAGAAAAAAGGCTGAGGTAATCTGGTTTGTTTTTTGGCACTTTAATTTCAACAGTGTCTAGATCTCAGATTAACCTACTGTAGGCTTTAAATCTACAGAGTTTTTATGACATTGTAATTGTAATTCATTCAATCTGCTTATTTTATTTGAGTTTTAAAAAATTATAAAAAAATAAAACAGCCCCTTCAATGTAACACTGAAATAAAATCTACTCTTATCTGGCTTCATCCGATTTCAGCAGCAGCATTAGCATCTGTACAGCAGTAAAACATGCCAGTTTGGTTGTGGTGAGAAGTTGGATTCTGAGGCCTCACTGCATGTCCTCGGCCCCTTTCGGAAAGCTTTTAGAGCCTTGTTGCCCTGCAGACCCTGCTTTGAGAAACGTATACATAAAAGGCTGCCTTTTCCTTTATACAGTTTTATTCCTTATACAGACAGGAATGCTAAAAACGTAATTAAAGATGTGTCATGTACTTACCCTGGGGTCAAACGGGCTTGTCGGAGCCGGGATGAGAAGAAATACAAAACCTTTTTGTTTTTGTGACAGCTTAGTTTTGTGCAAGATTAGGCTAAAATGATATTGCTGAACATCCTGAACTATAACTTGGTAATTAGCTGAGAAATGCTGTAGTTTGTCTTAGTCACCAGCGCTCAGGACATTGAAATGGCCAATCCTTGGGGAGGTTATCTTACCAATTGTGATGGGGGCAGCAGTGTTTTTATAAACCTCAGGGTTTGATAGCCACCCCTTTAAACCCACCTTTCACCTTTGCTTTTTTCAAAACATTTTAGTTTACAGTATCTGAAAACATAAATGGCAACTCCTGTCCATGAACAGAAAGGCCTCGTGGCCCATATGATCGGTCCCTCCTAGCAAAGTACAAAGTGGTCAAATTCATGTGGCTGGGGTTGGGGCTGAGGCTGCGACAGGCCAGGAATAAACATCAGGTAAAGATACTTTAACATCTCTGCTGAATTAAAAAAAAAAAAAAAAAAAAGCCAACATTTGCTGAGCAAACAACCTCATCCAGGGTTGCATTCCAAGTTGCATGCTTCTCTGTCTCAAACGTACAAGAGCAGTGATAATCAAATTGGCAAACCCGAAGGCTACAGACCCTGTACCTTAGAATTTTCTCCTTAGAGCCACGAGCATCGTTGCCTGCCAAACAGCAGTAGGAAAAACTCACAGGGATCGACCATGGCAAATAAAACAGGCTAAATGTTTACACAGTGCTGGGTCAAAAACCTGGGAGAGGAGGGGGGGAAGCAGTTCCTGGTTCACACCCATTTCTCATAAAGAGCTGGCTAAGTGCCAACTGTCTAGGCTTATTTACATACTGAGGCCCTCTGTTTACTTGTTGGGAAACAGGTAGCAAAGGGGCACTACACTGTAGAAAACCCCCCCCACAATTGTCAACATGAATATACACTATATGGACAAAAGTATTGGGACACCTACAGGAGATTTTATGACACCTACACATTACACCTATAGGAGCTTTTATGACATCTCATTCTAAATCCATTGGCATTAATATGGGTTTGGTCCCCCCTTTGCAGCTATAACAGCTTACTCTCTTCTGGGAAGGCTTTCTACAAGATTTTGGAGTGTGTCTGTTGGAATTTTTTCCCATTCTTCCAGAAGAGCATTTGTGAGGTCAGACACTGACGTTGGATGAGAGGGTCTGGCTTGCAATCTCCATTCAAGTTCATCCCAAAGGTGTTTGATAGGGTTGAGGTCAGGGCTCTGTGCGGGCTAGTCAAGTTCTTCCACACCACACTCATCCAACTATGCCTTTATGGACCTTGCTTTGTGCACTGGAGCACAGTCATGCTGGAACAGAAAAGGGCCTTTCCCAAACTGTTTCCACAAAGTTGGAAGCATAGAATTTTCCAAAATGTCTTAGTAAGCTGAGGCCAACCCCAGAAAAACAACCCCATAGCATTATCCCTCCTCCACCAAACTTTACAGTTGGCACAATGCAAAAAAACAGACTCATCCATCACACTGCCAGATAGAGAAGCGTGATTCGTCACTCCAAAGAACACGTTTCCACTGCTCCAGAGTCCAGAGTCCACTCCATCCGATGCTTGGCATTGTGCTTGGTGATGTAAGGCTTGCATACAGCTGCTCAACCATGGAAACCCATGC
>JAOVYW010003888.1:0-13632 GCA_025775045.1 Hiodon tergisus | reverse complement strand
GCTTCCCAGCAGCCCCCGCGGGGATGGCTTTAGCCCATTGGCGGGGGAAGCGCTCCTAGCCATCCCCGCTACAATAGGTTCTTTACTCAATCTTTTTGAAGATAAATTACTCTTTAAATTACTCTTTACTATTTAACATCCAGAATATATGGTAATGTATCATGAAAATTACATTAGTGAACAATATAGGAATTGGAAGAATTGATTGCCATTGACATGCTAGATTAGAAAGGTCAACAGGTGTTTTGTTTCGTTAGACAGCATGGAAATGATTGCATTATGTATCAATCATCAGTCAGCATGTGACAGGGGCATACTCAGGACGATCTGTTCATTTCTTCAAAATAAATGAACTGCAATTAAAACGTTTTTTTTTTTCCTTCTTTTGAAGACATCTGATTTGTGTTCGTTTTTTTTTTTACATTTTGAGAGTTGTCAGTCTGGAACGATAAAACAAGCACAGAGAGTTATCCCCCGTGTGTCAAAGCTGAATGTGTCAATCAATGAGGTGAGGGCGTGCGTAGAGAATACCAAATGAGACGTAAGGGTGAATGCCGGGTGAATGCCGAGGACCCGAACCCTGAGCAATGGGAAATATACTCCCCCCTCCCATATTTAATGAGCCTTCCCACATCATTGAAATGCCTTTTTTTCTTTCCCTCATGTCACTAGCAATGCTTTTAACAAGTCAACAATAATAATAATTAATCACAGCATGAGTTTTTTTACCGCTCCGTCTCAAGTGGGAATGAAAAATGCATGGACTGTGCAGTCATGAGAGAAGTAAGAGGTCTAGGAGTTTGTTAATAATTACGTCCTGGTTGAATCCGTGCAGGGCAAATTTAACTGATACTCCACCTCTTACAGTTTGTTCACATGCATCGTTATAAGGATCGTATTCTTAACATGCATGTAGATTGCTGACTGACAGGCTGGATCAGCTGCTGGGGCAGTGAGCTGGGTGTGCTGTTTCAGGATAATGATGTCCTATTGTACGCTCCACCTGTTCACCTTTTTTGCATGTTGCTTTTTTGTTGGGCTTGTGTTTTGTGTTTGGGCCAGTAGATGCGCATGGCTGCGAACCTAGCTCATTTGTGTGGCCTTTTAATGGATATCTGCACCATATAATTGTAATGTCTGCAAGATCTAGCTTTCTTTAACCCAGACAGTGATTTCCACGCGCAAATCCATTCCATCTGCCAATAACCAGTATGGCAACAAATGGCAAGGAAGATGTTTAATTGTTAATTCTCTACAACCACGGGTCATATGTGCATGCTGTGAATTCACAAAGAAGATAGTTCTGACTGCCAGCTTTTTGAACCACTGTCTAGTTTCATATCTGCGGAGCAGCAAAATTGCATGTGTAAATATGAATTTCAAAGACTAGTGGAGCACAATGCTATGCAATTATTCTTCTCCTTTCTGCTGCCTTGTGCCGGTGAACACATTTTTTAAAAAAGAGGCTCCAACCAGATGAAATGACAAAATGCATAACGGTTATCCCGAAAGGGCCAGAGAACGAGAAAGGGTCTATTGAATAAACGTTGCGTGTTTTGTAGTCAATAAGCAGAGTTTAAAACAGGAAAAGCTAGCTTCTGCACCGATTGCATTTATCTGGTTGGCATACAGGGAAGGAAGGAGGGGTGTTCTGGGTGGGGGAGGGTGAGGGGGAGCGATGTGTGGGACAATTGACTTGCAGAGGATGGCTTCAGGTTTTACACAGTTCATTGTTCTTTAGTCGTCACATATTGTCAAACACATATTGACGTGTTAGCCTGCCTTCATTTAGTCAGGCCGGCCGCTGGCCCAAAAGCGTGTCCCTGAGAGCGTCAGCGTAAAGACTGCAGGATGCTGTGACCAGGCGGGGTCCGTTCCCTGCCACCCTGGTGGCTCGCAGCGAAGGAAGCGGAGGAATAAACAATGAGGAATACATGAATACAAATCAGGAACAGGGATGCAGGCGGCCTGAAATGAATACACAACCCCGGGACGTTGGCCCTGCACAGCTGTATTTGTGTAGGTGGTTCCTAGATGAGGACTGAGTGCATGACGGCTCCCTGTGAAACCCCTCCAGGGGCAAGAGGCAGGATCTGGGATACGGGCAAACAAAGAGACACATCAGCCTGGTTCACCTGGCAAAATATCAACGACAGGACGGCAGTGGGACAAAGCCCTGGGGATGTGCAGAAACGCACTGCAGTGACAGTAGCTGCAATGACTCCATGGTAATGGCCACTCTGTCTTTGATTGCCATGTCTGTGACCCCCTTCACACCTCCGGGCCTCGTCTGCTTCCCTCAATGCAGTGATGAGATTTTCGCCCCAGAGTAGTGCTGTTAACAACACTCTTAAAAAGGACTAATCCCCATTAGTAATTTTTAAGCTCATTCTTTTAGATAATCCATGTCAACATGTAATTTGTGTTATTTGAACGTTTTTCGTGCTATATTTAACGATGCTTTTTGGAACTGTCACACTTGCCACCTGCCATTCTGCAATTCAGTTGTGCAAACGTCTAGGACATCTTAGACATGCATCAACGTTACGAGCTTCATCTATTTATTCCAAGGTTCTACTCAAAGGCTTATTTGAAAAGGAAAGACTAAGCTGTCCAGATGAGTCTTTCAGTATATGAAAAGGCCCCCACAAAGCCTTCTTTGAAAGTTTCATTGAAGCAATTTTTTTAAATATTAGAAAATCTAGAACATCTTTTCTGTTGATCTCGGTCCTCGAAGAAGCATGGAACGGCAATTCACGAGAAGTTATTATTTATTATTGTCCATGGTTAGATTTAGTTTGATCCATTAGAAGAGTTTCAGCCGAGAAGATGATCAAACTGGACTATCTAGAGGAAGTAAAAGTCGTAACAAGGTTTCCGTAGGTGAACCTGCGGAAGGATCATCCACACAGAAAAATACAGAAAACAAATTCTAAATGTCTTTTGGAATTTTGTGCAGCAAAAGTTGTAATATAAAGCAATTTATATTTTATGTATTGAAAAAACATATTAAAAGGGACTGTATATTTTAAATAATTGCACCAGTGGGCACACTCCAAATTGTGCAGGAGTAGGCCTTAACTTTCCCTCTAGATTTGGCCTGTGTCTAAAACCAATATACCAATATGTAAGTTGATAAACTTAAAATAACCCCAATTAATATTTACCCTCACGTATGTGTTTTAAAGCTTTAGATTCAGCTCGCATAATTTGTTCCACCTCAAGTCACGGTGTCTCTCCTATAGGAATTCCTACACACACTTTGGCTCCAAGTTTCTCAATTGCTCAGTTTATTTATTTTTTTTCCCGTTTTTGGTTCCAGTATGTAAGCTGCACTCTGGCTCATCACATTATTTTGTTCATTAGAGGCCATAGTTGCAGCTCGATAATGTATCCGCGTCTCCATATTAAATGAATTAATATAACAGGGCACCATCCTAATGAAAGCCGTAACAAAGGCCAAGGAAATAGTCACATTTCTTCTGGTTCACTCTGCAAGTTGTAGTTCAGGCAGCACAGATTAATACCTCCTCAGAATGTTAATCAGCATGGTAGAATCGGTTCAGTATTGTGGGTTGTTTTTAAAAAAAAACCACCTTAAATATGGGACAAGATGTCCCAGACATACACAGTCTAGTCGCAAACAGACAGTTATAAATGACCCACAAGGAAAGCATGAAGTGAATACGGTTATGAATTTTATACAGATGGTGAAAGTTGTCCTTCAAATCAAGCTGCTAGAATTGTAAGGCCTGCAACCAAAAGTAATGCTGTACGTTTTAAATTCCAAATCATGTCGTTTTCTGTTTTTCTCTCTCTTGTGCCTCCCCTGCTGCTGGACAGTAAGCAAGAAGAATCGTGGATTTCTCGGTAAGATTTCCCAAGAAACCCACCGGTTCCAATTGTGCAAGATCTGTTGGGCTGTACCAACAAAAGACTCTCTGTTATGCATCCTGCTCCGCTGGAAGCAGGCATGGTTTGAGAACATCAGCCATGTCATTTTCTCACCATCTGCAAGTTCAGAATAAGTTTCTGGGGTGAAAGTTTTTTTGTGTGTGTTGTAGTTTTTTTTCAATTACCACATCCACACCCTAATATTGTAGAAAAAACTGTAATCATCGAATTAGTCTGAGACGAATTACAGACTATAAGATTACAGTTGTTTTATTATTATTATTATTATTATTATTATTATTATTATTATTATTATTATTATTAATAATAATACCCCTGCTAGTATTATTATATTATTAGTAGTATTAGTAATAATGTCACTGCTTTACCATTCTGCCGAGCAGTTGGTATCCTTGTGATAAGTATGAACCCCAGGGATTAACTCAATACATTCAGGGTGGAAATGCAACCTTCCATTGCAAATACATCCCCTGGCATGTTGTTCAACACATAGGGACTGCTTTCAACTCAACTTAATGCGTGCAGTAGAGGAAACCAAACCAAAGTTTCACAATATGTAATAATAATAATAGTCCAAATGGAATTATTTATAATTTTGGCATATTGAGGAGGATTTGCGCGATCCTGGTGCTATCCACAGCCAGCGGGTACCCCCCCCCCCCCTACCCATGATCGCCAGAAGTTTGCTTAGTGGCTTAAAGCACACGAAACAACTCTGACATTTCATATCTTGACATGGTCTTATATCTGAATGAGAATCCATGGATATATAATCTTTACTTGGTTGTTCTCCTTCATTCTGAATAGCTAGTATCCCTACCTCTGAAGCAATCTCTTTTTCGCCTTGGTTTTTAGGAGTTACAGTCACTCGGACATCTGATCCTTCTGAGGTCAAGTCAGTTTGATAAGATTCTGCTTGGATGAGAATGCATACTCAGGCCACACCCTCACACACATCGGCGTTTTGACATGATCCCATTATCGGTTACCCGAGATATTTCTGTAGTTGCACGCCACTATCATCTTCGGACCCTTTGAAATTATTATGTTTTTTTGGAGCCAGACCCAAAACGCAGTACTCAGTAGGCAGCACAATGCTGTAAAATTGTGTTTTTTGGGGAGAGGCGCCTGTGGCCCATAATTTGGTTTTCAAACAGCTCTGTGGATTTGAAATATTCGCAGAAGCTTCAGAAAGTGAATATGAAATGAACTCCATCTTAGCACGTTAAATACAAATAGCACTTGCCTTATTTGAGAATCGAGTTAATTCCCTAAAGAGCAGAGAAGAGGTAGGGAGTTCATCACAGAGACATATGGAATGTGTTTTTTTTTATTTATCCCTCCTCAGTATTGCCCCCATTGGTTTTGTGAGGAAACCATATAGTAACAAGACATTCAAGACATTTAGAGGAAAAGCATCTGTTCAACCACAGTTTTTTTGTTTTTTTTTAATCTCTTGCACTGTGTTCTCAAGATATCCAATGAATTTGCAAATGAGCTCGGAATAAGTATAAAAACACACCTGTTAACCTCATTAAAATGACAACTCATCATGCACCATATTCAATTAGCTAGGATCAAAGGTAAATAAATTCGCTAAATGTCCACCTGCATTGAGGGTTATTATATTCAGGTTTTTCAAAATTGATTTTAACCCTGAGAAATCAGTTCTTTTTTTTTTTTTGCTTTGATTTTGTTGGTTTATGATAATTTATTTTATAGTTATATATTCCCAATGACAAATTCATATCTTTTCAGGTTTTTGCAAGATTAATTCCAAGGCATTGGATTCAGTAACCACCTTTATGCGTTTCTTCAAAGACTACATCAAAGGGTTGATTCAAATGTTTTAGCACCTCATTTTAATTTATGTATTAATATTGCTAAAAACTCAATGTTATACCTCCGTTTATTTCCCAGGAAATAATGAAACTCATCCTGATATTGCCTTTAAAAAAAACAAAAAAATCTTATTAATATAGATCGTGTTTCTCTGGGCGCCTCCCTCACAGTCTAAGAAATATATTGTAATACTGAAGTTTTTTATTTTTTAAGTTTGCTCCACACATCCGCACTCAATCTAAAATTGTCCCCAAATTAAACTGAACATCCAACGGGGAAAAAAGGCTCCTCTTTGGCAATCTATAGCGTTGATCCAGAAGTAAACATTTAGATTTTACCTCCCAGTGTCCCAGCATAGCACTGCTGCCAAGTGATCTATCAATTATTTAGTGTGCCTGCTGTTCTCGTAGATTCCCTTCATCCCAGGAGAAGCAGGCGTATTTAAGAGGTCCTTGGTTAATGAGAGAGGTTAAGAAATGCACAGTGATTTGAACTCCGCTGAGTGTGGCATGCCGATTTAACAATTCATGTTCTGGGAATGAGACACGTTTCCGCGGTAGGGACATTTGGGACTATGTTCTCTCTGTATTTTTTTTAGGTGCTTAAGACAATCTCTCCTGCTCCATGTCCTAAGTCCTACTTATCCCTTTGTAGTCTCTCTGATTTATCAACACAGCATTAACATAAGAGGATCTGTCTGTGAATCTGATTTTGGGCCGATCTTGACCTTTCCGCAGTAGGGGACATGTGGAGTCCGACTCTGTCCAGTGTATTTTGATAGTAAAACATTTTTTTTACATTGAAAACCTTTAAAGCACTGCCTTTCAGTGCCATCCGTGTGCAGGAATTGTGTCAGTGGCTTGTAACAATTCTAGTTTTGCTGGTCCCCTCAGCGTGTGGTTGATTTGCGATGTGTGGAGTTCGCCTGTGATTACCAGCGCATGGTGACCCTTGAACCTCTTCCTTCTCTCTCTCTCCGGTGGACAGACTCAGATGCTCCTTCGGAGCACATGCCCCCGGTGATCGTGATCCCACCCAGAAACACCACAGTGGTGGCGGGGGTCAACGAGGCCACACTGGAGTGTGTGGCCAATGCCAGGTCAGTGCTTGCAGTCTCCAGATTCTCCTGGTAATGCAACATGTTGAAATCTTAAAGCATTCTAACTGAGCAAATGTACTCCTAAATCCACGCTAAGCCATTTCCAGAGACATTATCCACATTATTATACAAGAAACTTGTATTAAAAACAACAAAAACACAATTTGTAGGTTCATAATAAATAAATTGTCCTTCATCCTGGTAAGATTTTTCTCTGTCTTTTAATGAAAGTGATATAATTTGTAACAGAATAGTTTAGCCCACCACTTTGCCACGTCATTTCACCCTGGAGCACTTAAAGGGGAAAGTTTAGCTACATGAGGGTGGGTGTCAGGGATAATGTTTCTGTTATATGCATGACATTTTCTTCAAAAGCTTTGCACTCAATGCAATAAAGCTCCTGTTGCTGGGGGTCACGTGACCTTGCACTGCCTGTCCACACTTTTCTTGACCTCAGTAACCCATATTGAGTATGGTCTCTAAGCGTTAGGTCCGTAAGTGTCTTATGTAATGGTGGACACGTGTGTAGGATGATCAGGAAAAAATCAATTTGGAGCAGTGCTTCGCTCGCTTTATTTTGCTTTTGATATTTTCTTCATATTTCCTAAATGGATAGAGAGCAAACCACTGCCAGAACTAGCAGAAGAAACTGGGGCCAGAACACTAATTATGTATATTTTTGGAAGGAATAAAAACTAACAAGACAGTTATTACACTCTAAAACATAGTCATGTACATGTCAAATGTACCTATGAAGTAAACAGCTGCGTGCTAACCCATTTTCTTTTCAACTTTTGACTGCATTCTTTTGTGTTTGTGTGTGTGTGTGTATGTGTGTGTGTCCTCTTCGCCATGAAAGGCCCGTGGAGAAACTGGCTATTTCTTGGAAGCGAGATGGCGCAGATGTCGTGATTGGCGTGGGCACTTTCGGGAGGAGGATGACGGTGATCAACCCCACCACTGCGGACTCGGGGCTGTACGTGTGCGAGGCCGCTCTGCTCGAGAGCGGCGGTAAGACTGTGGAGGCCCGAGCTTTCCTGTCAGTCACAGGTAAGCCCCACTCCGCAGCTTTATCTCCACCAGCTTGTCTTCATTACCCGCGGCGACCGTCGCCCAAGGCACAAAGGGGAAGGAGGCCACACACGCGGGTTTCAGTGACGTCTGTCGGCCTGGGGGCTGACTCAAACAGGGAGAAGTGGGTACTGCAACCATTCAGGCAATGGGACCAGCGGGTACATCTAACACTTAACCAAATTTAAGCTCACAAAAGATAACAAAGAAAATCCGTTATTTTGTATCATTTATAGAAAGATATAAATCTTACATTAAATAATTAATAAATTATGTATCTTAAATCACCAGCCTTTGTTATTTTTCCCGGTCTTTTTTTATATATGTATATCATTTTTGACCTCAGGCTTTTTGTACGTTTTGAAGCATGGGAATATTTTCTTCTGTGGCTTCATGTGAGCTAAGAAGCAACAATCAGCCGGAGGCACTACGACTGTCAGTTTTACTGCTTTCACTCTGAAGTCATTAAATGTAAATAAACATCACTTGCAAACAAACAGGATGTTTGTATGCGTGTACGTCAGCTGAGGTTTTTTTTTGCCTGTAAATAAGTTGCTGTTGGCCTTTGCTACCTTTCAGTTCCTGAGAGTTTCAATGTTCTTTGATCCTGATTCTTAACATAATCCTTCTGATAACCATAGCACTGCTTTGCTGTTGCTACAGTGTTGTTTCTGCAAGAGATTTCTGCATAGGAGTTATATCAGATTATGTCAAATGTAAAATCATTGCCGTCTAGATAATATCGCACAGTTGGTATAGTGTGGCTGATGGGGTTTCTTAGGACAATTAACCTTATTGCCAATATCATGCCTGTTTTTTTGTTTCTCAACATTCTGTCAATTCTGTAACCTATTTAAATAGTTTTGGAGAGAATGAGGTCAGTTACTTTGTTCAAACATCTCCAAATTCATCATCACTGCTCTAATAGCTTTGTTAATTAATTAACCCTGCTATGACTGTTACTTTATTACAAACATGTGTATATTTAGATATATGTTTTGTTAAAACATTACACGATAATGTAAATAACGCCATTCCGTTTGTTTCCTTTCATTAGTTGTGAACTGCTTAGTTCATGTGAATTTACAGACCTATGCACAAAACTGGATCCTTCTCCTCTCTCACTCCCTTTGACGATAATTAATTTTACACATCTTTCATTACTAAAGACAGTCAGAGCTTAAATCTCTACCCACATTATACAGCACATGACCTGACCCACCTGAGGAGGACGCTTGTCCCCTGTGAAAAGCCTGGTTCTTTGTGAGACGTGTGAGAGTTTTTTTTCTTGTTTTTTCCTTGTTTTTTACCCCCTGTCAAGTACCCTGGGTTTGCTATTTAACCAAAGTCTCAAGCAAAGTGCCCTCTTAGTTTTTCTTTACGTGGCTGTATATTGTGTCTTCTTTTGTGTCCGTTATTCACTTCCTATCATGTAACTGGAGATAAGGACTCCTTGACATACAAGAAATTATGAACAGAATGCATTATTATAGAATTAATTGTATTGCCTAGGGTACTGCTCTTTGCTTCAGGTCCAGGAGGGTCACGGAGTGCCGGGCTTTCCGTTCACCCTGGGCTCTTAAAGACGTGCTTTCGCAAATTACTTCTCCAGTTCATCTAATTTGGTTGTTAGCTGACAGACAGTGTCTCAGGGGCTTTCTCTAGCAAAAAAAAAAACTTATGAAACAATGCCTTATTTGTATTTTTGTGTCAAAGTTGGAGGATTTTACAGGGATTTTAATTTTGAATTGAGTTCAGGATCTCTGAATATGTAGTTATCCATTGTTTACAAGTTCATTTTCAATAAGAGCAAACTCTTTACAGCGTAAAGTAACGCGCAGCAGCAGTCTTGTCACATCATATAAGGCTTCTCCCTTATGCAAATGTGAATTATGTAAATGATAATAGATCTCAAATTCAGTGTTTATTATAATTGCTGAAATACTTACACAGGCTTTTATGAGCCTGAGAATAATAAACAGTCATTGCTACAAAACTAATAAGCCACACTGTATTTGCCTTATTCAACTGAGAAAAACTGTATTACAAGCATCACTAAAAGAAAGACACGATGATTATAACAGCTAACTTCAAATTCGATATATATAATAACTGATAAAATTGTGGGCCCAATTGTTGGGTCTGAGCCCAGGGGTTTGTGTTGTATTATGTGCTTCTTGCGAAGTCTCCCTGTTTGTCTCTTTCTTCCTCTTTTTCAATAGAGCCCCCGTATTTCACTGCGGAACCCAAGAAAAAGACCTTTGTAGAAATTGAGAAAACTGTCGACATTCCGTGTCAAGCAAGGGGTGAGTGTATGTCAGTATTGTCAAGACTTCTGACTGTGGCTATGTCGGTTACATTTCTGCTGGAAAAGGTTCAGATCACAGCTGCAGTTGTGCCTGTTAATTCCCAAATCTTTAACATTTATCGGCTCGACGCTGCCCCGTCATATTTTCTTTTCCCAGAGGTGTAATATTACACTGTTTGTATTAAACAATGTGAAAACAGCAATAATTATAAAAAGGGCTGTGATGCATTCTAACTCAAATAGCGTAATACTTAAGCCTATATTCCTATGGTAAGTGTGTAAATCACTATGGGGTCCAATTGTAATCAAACACTGAGTCTGTTTAATTAAATTTGAAAAGCCCCAGGATGCCTGCAGATTTTTTGATTGCTGTTTTGAGTGCTCCTTGATTTAACCAGAGTTAAGAAAAAGAAAAAGAATTACTAAATGAGTGAGTTCAAAACAAAAAGTTGGCTACCATCTGCCTGTTGTTACTCAGATGATTGACAGACAGGAGGGGCACTGTCTACTCTACATAATGCGATTATAGCTTTCATAGTGTAATGCTGGAAATTATCTAATACAGGGTACCAGGCTTGGAAAAGTACAAATACAACACTCAAGCCTGTGAGACAATTGTGGCAGTTTAAACATTTAAAATTGCAACTGAAAATGCAACTAAGACTATTTATGTTATTGTGATGAAGTGTGCTGAGTTTATTATTTTTTTATTATTCATTATAGTTTTTTTCAAGCTCTCAGACTGGGACCAATTCTAAACTTTGACTACCTGCCAATCGCATATCATAAAATGTTACTCAGTACCTTTTTCTTTTTTGTATAAGTATCATATTTCTTCTGCTCATAAAAAGGAAAAGGCCATTTTCTACACTTATTTAAAGTGTGATTAGCGGGCTGCCAATTGCGTTTAGATTTTGTTCCACCCAGAAGATCATATTCACTTATTATTCATGGAATGTTGCTGAAAACAGTGTTATTTGTATGTATTGTTTGCACCCCATGTTGTTGACACCCACCCAACCCCTGCCCGCCCTGGCTGCAGGACTCCCCACGCCTAAACAGGAGTGGTACAAGGACTCTGTGCCACTGAGTAGGCTGAATAACCCTCGCTACAAGCTGATTGCCAGCATGGGCCTGCAAGTACGGAAGGTGCATCCCGACGACGCAGGGATCTTCCAGTGCTTCTCCAGGAACTCTGCCGGGGAAATCCAAGCCCACACCAACCTTGTTGTCACAAGTAAGCACCTGCTTTTGTCTCTTGCAGTATTCTTTTTCTACGTTGTTTTGAAATGCCCAACAGTTTATAACACTCCAAAAGTACACACATTAAAAGCTATTGAAGCGTTTTCCTTATAACATTTGTATTGAAGATGAATTAAATTAAATTCTTTTGTCTGTTGTTTTCTTTAAGATGCACGTATTCCGTTCTGCTTGGTATAAAGCTTGCATGCTTGAGAGGTGGTGCATAAAGAGTTTTCACTTACCAGATAATTTGTGTACACACATAGTTACTCCTTTAGTGTGTAGCTAACGATTTCAATTACAGAGCTGTTAGGAGCCTCTCTGCAGCTGCAGATTTGCCGGAGTAATTGGTGAAGTGTTTCAGTGACTTTGATCATATTCAAATCTAGAGGGCCTCCTCTCTAGCATGAAGGAGGAAAGATTCATGCAGTGTGCAGATAAATAAGAACGAACAACACAGAAACAAGGTAGCAACTTAGGGGATGAAGACGCTACTGGACCAGTGTGTCATTTGTAATGGAATATTTCTATTTATTTATTCAACAATAATTTGTCAAAATGAAAGTATCTGCATTACTGTGGGTGGGACTTAGCCTTTGTGGGATCTTTTTTCCATATTCTAATTTAATTCTGGATATTTATGTCCAGCTATTTTGTGTTCTGTGGTAAGCTATTGATTGTACAACTGTCAAACGTCTTATTGACGTCTTAGAAAAACACTGAGATGTTGCTCCTCGATTTCCAGCATTGCTGTATCACAGACAGAAATGGCCAAAGATTATGAATAAATCACATCATCAGAGTTTAACATCATCAGTTTTATGTTTGTTCCGAGAAAGTGCATTTCTCCACCTGGGGAAGCCCTCTGTGTTAAGGACGTACGTGTAGAACGTTTCATCTCCATGGTTTTCAGATCTGTGTTCTCACGAGATTTTATGGCTCAACGGTTCTAAGGCACGCATTTAACGTTTTCATTTTAAAACGTACATTGACGGATCTTTCAAAGAAAACATTCTGGAAAAATAAGTAAAGCACAGAATATTGATTGCATTTCCATATGACTTATTTCTTTGGAAAAAAAAATCTGCTTATGGAGACACCTTTTTAGTATCCTATGTACGTAGTCTCCCATCCTGATATGGCAGAGGTTCAACGGGAAATAGAAAATACCACTGATTAATGGAAGATACACTTCCGAGCCTAGCACTAATGTGGTCTATTAGCCTGATACACATGTTGTCACCACTTACTGTCTGTTATATCGGATCAGTCTACAAGCATGTACTGCGTCGAGCTTACACATCTAGATGAAAACTCCAAAGATGAAGGCCATTGGTCATTTATAGTATTTCCTTATAAAACATAATAGGAAAGCCTTTACTTACCTGTTCAGAGGGAAATATAAACCCCTCTGCTTCAATGAGTTCGCAATGAAAATCTTGTTGTGGTTTCTGCAGGTATAGCTCCTTCTTTTGCCAAAATTCCCTCTGACATTACCGTAACTGATGGGACGGTGGCTATCTTCACATGTGAGGTCTCTGGATCCCCAAAACCTGCCATCGCCTGGAAGAGAGGTATCAACCTGTCGACACATTTCGATTTGAGATCTCTCACCTCTCGGCTGTTTATTCTGCACTTCCTGCTCAGCTGCCAAGCACATGGCATCTGGTCATTCATTCACATTCAATTTCTGTGTAACTTGTTTTTGTGGTTTGTGCAAGAGGCCATGTTATTTAAACATGTCCACTGATGGGGAAACTCTAGAAAATAATCCCTTGCAATAACGTAAACATTTTTAATTTTCTTAAGGTATTCCCAATTATGGCGTTTGGAAGAAAAAAACCCATCGACAAATAATAGGAATGACCTGTAATGAGACAAGCTCTGATTTTGCAGAAGGAGAGCCCTGAGGTTGAAGGGGGCGGATTCCAACATGCCAATAAAATCATTCAGTGCTGGGAAAGACAGTGCTATGTTATATGCCCCTAGAGCAGTCCTCAGCGTCACGCATGTGATCCCATTGCAGACACTCAGATTTTGGCCAGCGGTTCGGTTCAGATTCCTCGCTTCACCCTGCTGGAGTCCGGGGGGCTGCGGATCCACCCAGTCTTCCTGCAGGACACCGGGAACTACACCTGCTTCGCCACCAACTCGG
>JAOVYW010003887.1:0-13632 GCA_025775045.1 Hiodon tergisus | reverse complement strand
AAAGAGCATTCATTCCTGTAATACGGAGTCGGTCTCTTGCTTGGACCCCGCAGAGAAGTAGCTCTCTTTTAAAAACGCTACAATATACACACACACAAAGTGAAGACCAGCAGCTGAAAGCAAAGATGTCTACACGCCTTTGTAGCTCAAATTAATTGTATGTCCCATGTATACTATTTACAGTTTTGGTTATTATATGAAGCCTATAAGGATATATACAGTTTCCAGTTTATTAGGTACACCGAGCTAAAACAAATATATAAATCCTACCTTCATGAAGGTTATAATGTTCAGTTTTTGTTGTTTAGATGCGTTTATTCAACTCTTTGATTATTTTGGAGGATACAGAGAGCTGTTTCTGACAATTATATACCTATCATTTGTAGATTACTGGCTTGCTAGGTCATCAAAGTCAGTCTCCCATGGCTGATCTTATTACCTGGCACTGACGCACTGTTTAACAAACAAATGTGTGTATTGACTGAATAAACCAAGGAACAACTTTACTAGATACAAGCTAGCCATGTGTCTAGCTTAGCTAACTATCATTCATTGAAATTAGGTGTACTTATATGGAACGTTCTTGTACTAAGTGTTGCAAACTTTAACAAATCTAATCACTGAAGATAAACTTTGTATGTTAACAAACGGCAATAACTGCAATAAATTTGAACTAAATGTAGGTCAACTGACTGGTAGCTAGTGAAGTGTGGCTCAGGTTAACTAACTGCAATTAGAATCTAACCAGCTATAATCAAATGATAAACATTAACTAATGCTGGCTACATAAAATACCACTATTGGTTAGAATCATGAGAGGTCAGCTAATGTGTTAAAATGTCAAAACATGCAGTCATTTCATCGAGTGTGCTTGAGAAACACTGAAATGAATGGGATTCAGTGCTGGAAGCTCTTCTTCTTTGCACTTATTAGTGCATTACCTCCATCTGCTGACAGCTTGGATCAGAAACACAAATCTTCTCTACACTACCCCTCCTCCCTCCCTGTTTATATCAAAACCGAAAGTTCCGCCAGTGCTGCGTGTCCAGCTCTTCTGGCCTTACTCCCATAAGGAATAAGCACATAAATAAATTATGAATGATGGAAAACAAACCTATGAATCACTCTACCTGTTCTATAAACTGATATATTTATAGTTATATGTCTCTTATAGTCGTTTTATATCTTATATTCTATTTTTTAGCCCTGTATTTTCGATAAAGGTTAAGTGACAAAAATATACCATCATAAATCTTTCTGATGTAGCCTAACTGTTTAGCTCTTTTAAATTTATGACGATTATTTTTGCGTTCTCCTGATTAATTAGCCATGAGAAATAAATGCAGTTCACTTAAAAAGTTGTCATTAAATGTGAGTTTCTGTAAGCCATGTGTATCCAATGTATCCAATGGTATCCGTGTGCTTAGAGTTTCGTTGGGTTAACATCAGTGCGATACAGCAAGGCTGAGTAGTGTTCTTGTGTATCTGTTGATTGAAACTGTTAGTTTTTATACTTAGATTTGTGTGTGCAAGGTTCTAACTGTTTGATTTATACTGTTAGGAATTCTACTATATATAGACACATTTTAATCAGTTCATTAGTTTAATTTTAGTTCAATTTGGTTTAACATATTTTTCGGCAGGTATCAGTAAAATCAAGCGAGGTAGTTTTTTGTGAACCAGTCAGAAGGCTGATTTCATTACAGCCCATTCACCCCCCCTACAGTTCTTTGCTCTTACTGAGACATGGGTTACTCCCGACAAAACCCCTATCTTGGCAGCAGTCTCCACGGCCTAATCTTTCACGCACTCACCCCATCCCACTGGTAGGGGTGGTGGCACTGTGCCCACCAGGCTTAACATCATTATTTACCACCCTCCAGGGTCACTCTGCTCCTTTCTTGAAGAACTGTAGTTCCTCCTCTGCTCAATCTATGATGACGGCATCCCACTTCTCTTTCAATGTTACTTCAATGTCCACCTTGAGACTGATGTCCAGGCTGCTGGCTTTATTGATCTCCTTAACTCCTTCAACCTCATCCTATCCCAGTCATCCAACCACACAGATGGCTGGCCGACAGCTGGACCTTATCCACATCAGGCTCTGCTCCACCACCAGTCTGATCTCTCACCACCTCTCTACCTCTCTGACCCCCACCTCATCTCATTTTCTCAACCAATCTCATACCCTTTCCTCCCTCTCTCCTATCACAAATTCACCAGTCTTCCAACAGACAGTCGGTTCTTCTGTGGGAGCGATAGAGATCTATTTAAAAATATTCTGAGCTCTGTCTCATGAGATGCAGCGTTGATACAACACCAGCCAATGAGATCTGTATCTATAGATCACAGCAAAGCTCCAGAGATTCTAGCAACTGGGTATTGTGGGGGGGGGGGGGGGGGGAACCTGAATATGAAAACTCATATGGGCAATATTGATTTGTAGATTATTTTTCCTGGCTGTGAAGTCAGAAACACATAATTGATTATGCTTGATTTGACATCAAATACAATGCAATTGAGGATCAAATCCCTCAGGTTGAGCACATGGGGCCTTTGGATGGATTGAGGCATCATTAATTTTACTGATGAGATTTTGTGCTCCCTGTTTCTCTTGACAGGTTGATAGTTTTGCATGCCAGAGAAGTATAATTTTGAGGGCTCCTCCAAAAAGTGTGTCTCGTTATCATGGCAAGGCGATAGGGAGAAGGACTGCAAGAATGGAGTGGATGAAGAGAACTGTGCTGCAAGTGGGTTTTACCCTGGCCCCCGTCTGGTGGTACTTGGTGGTACTGAAAAGCATAGAAATCCTACATCTCAAGTAGCTTAATCCATTTTGTGGATGGGGTAAAGATTGATGAACAAAGGTATTTGTTAATACACTTGCGTCTCAAAATCCTCAAAGATGTGATGCCCGCCATGGTGACATTGCCTTTATCCAGCTCATGGTTAGAGATGCAAGTTTCCGGCTTTGGCATAAAAAGGGCAGAATCGTCACTTTAAATGCTTTTGTGCCTGTGTGGGGATATGGGGATGAGCTAAAATAGATAGTAAAACAGCAGTTCTTTTTTTTTTGTCCCTTTTTAGTTTATGTGTGCAGGCATACGTTGATTTACAGTAAATGGCTGCACTTTTGTCTTCTTTCAATAATCTTTATCCTCTCACTCCCAGACCAGCAAAAAAGCTTCCTCCAAAACCCTGGCTCTCAGACACACATCTCCCGAGCTCCACTGAGAGTCGAAGAACGGAAGTGGAGGATTCCCAGACTGCCTACTGACCTGTCTGACTACAAGTCCCTTCTGTCTGACTTCTCCACTGCTAAAGTAACACTCTACCATTCCAGAATCCAGTCCGCTGCTAATAACCCATGCAAACTTTTCTCAACCTTCTCCTCCCTCCTTATCCCTCCCACCAAGCCAAAAAACCTCTTGTCTCTCTGCAGATGACTTCACTGACCAGAGAGTTGATGAAATCCACTCCACCTTTACCCATCTGACCACATGCTCTCCACACACTTCCTCGCCCACCACTATCCTAAATTCTCCCTGTTGTCAGACCAAGAGGTCCTACAGCTTCTGCAGGAACACCGACCCACCAACTGCCCACTCCACCCACTCCTGTCTCCTTTGCTCCAAACAATTTTATCATCACATACCTCACATCCTTACTAATCTCTTCTCTGTCCACCAAACTCCATTCAAGCAGGCCAGAGTCACCCCTATACTCAAAACAACATCATTGGACCCCACTGTACTGAATAACTACTTCCTGCTTCCCCTCCTATCCAAAAACCTTGGACGTGCCAACTAACTCTCTCACTTTCTCCCTCAGAATCATCTGGACCCTCATCAATCTGGCATCAAAACAAAACACTCAACAGAGACAGACCTCCTCTCCGTTTGTGAAGCATGACATTCTAAGAGAGCTGAGGGCAATCTGACGGCCCTACTCTTCCTTGACTTCTTCGCTGCCCTCAACACTGTTAATCACCAGACACTCATCTCCATGCTGTGTCCATGGGAATCTATCTTTACAGTCGCATTTACCAGGTTGCCTGGAGAGACGCTGTCTCTGCCCTGCACTACCTTACCACAGGATTCCCCTGGGCTCAGTATTGTGCCCCCACATGAAATCCCGAGGAAAAATAATCTCTGTTCATGGATTTTTGTATCACTGTTATGCTGACGGTACTCAACTATTCCTCTCGTCTGCCCCTTCTAAGATCTTGGAGATACTCCCTCGCATCTCAACCTGCCCTCTGGATGTGTCTACTTGGATTATTATTTGCCAGAGGATACCACCAGAGGATAACATGTAAGTTGAGGGCCCCCGCTTTTAGTCATAACTTTTGAGTAAATTATTTAACAGAAATTGTTTTTGTTTAGTTTAGTTTTTTTGCACTAGGGCTTGACTTTGGAAAAAGTATATAGAGAATAAGTTCTTACAGATAAATACTCCACATCTTCTTAGACGTGTTTTAGAACATAGGCTTAAGGTCAGGATATACTTCCTATGCTTCCTAGATATCTGAAAAGTAGATATATTCAATGGTAGACCAATTATGACTGTAGACAATGAAACCTAATTTTTTTTTAAATGTTAAAAATAACAAGCACAAAGTAGGAAAATGCAGGCATTAGTGGTTGAAGAAAAAAACGCAATTAAACATTTTTTATTATTCTAAATAAAAAATAATAATAATTTGTATTCCTTCTGAAAAATGCAATCTGCAACCTTTTAAGTGGTTTGTAACAAACTGTGTTTGTAAGAATGCGCAATAACAAATAAAGTGTTATTGATTGATCACATTACCTCAAGCTGGGATACATATAAATTCCATTATTAAAATAGATCCCAGATCCAATACACATTTATAACTGAAGGGCCCGTTTCAATATGTCTATTAATTATATTTACCTGCTTCTATTTATTTATTTTTTACCTAGTCAAATATAATTGTGTCAGTCCCATAATCAATATATTAATCAATAAATATATGAAGTCATTCACCAATCAATACATCCATATTACTGTAATATTACAATTACTCAAACTGACTGCCGTATTCATGACTCTTGAATTATTGAATGTAATAAAATATATCTGTACTGGAATGCATTAAGTAGAAGAGTCAGTATTCCATTACACCAGATAAAGTGGAAGTTCATAAGGTTTGAAAGTTATTATTTAACTTTAATAATATTATTACATTAAGGGTTATAGGCTTCTTCAGGACTGAAGTATGAAACTTCTAGTCTAGATAGATTATGCTTCAGGGAATGTGAAGGAATGCCCTTCACTCAAACAATATATTAGTAAATAGATTTTATTTTAATTAAACACTTCTTTATTAAAACACTTGTTAATCTGTCTCTTTGATGCAATGGTTTTAATTTTGTATCATTTGTATGTGGTTGATTACTAGGGTTGGGTATTGTTTCAATTCTATCGATTCCGATTCGAATCTTGGTTCCGACTGCAATAATTTTTTGGAGAGAAAAAAAAGAGAAAATACTTCAAGAACAAAAATTTGCCTACCCTTTTCTCTTGCCACATTTAGGCTATAACCAGAAATTGTGCCAATTCACCTTCATTTATAAAAATAAACATTACACTCTTTTGTCAAAGAGAGTTTTAAGGAATTTCTGATTCATCTTTCCCTCAGTGATATAATGTGCTGTAACTCTAATGTAATGGTCCTGGTAAATGCTTGTCCTGCAATCACTGATAACTGTTATTTTGCTGACCCTTTTCAGATCCGATTTCATTTTTTATTTTCTATGTTGTACCAGGCTGGTATCAAGTGATGGGACAGACTATCCCTGGAGGGTGGGTTGTATTTGGGATTTAGGGCCTTGGTCATCTCCCATTACAGTTATAATGCTACACCTACCGAATCATAGTTACTGTGGAATATAATGTTCTGTTAGCTAGCTCTGATTCTTATGTGCTATGAGACACAGGAGACTATCAAACAAGGCTAAAGTCCATTGATATTGCTGTGAAAAACTGAGAATCTAATTAAGAATGCATTTTGTATACCTAAACGAAGGCGACTCCACCGTAGAAAAAGGATGTAACCCTTTCACCACAAATCGTGTCACCGCCCAGTGACATTAATCTACTTTCTCCTTGCTCATTTTCCCCTTCATGGCTAAAGTGAATAGAGTTTCTAGCTCATCAAATAAAGATTGTATCGATTACCATCATAATTTTATTGATCTCTATTTTAAACTAAAAAATCTCAACAAAAACAAAATTTTAAACAATGATGTGCATGTGAATATCTGTTTATCTGTGTTTTGTTCATGAGGTTGAGATGCTGCTACTGCAAATATTAGCTGTATCTGGTGCGGTAAAAACAGGAATGAAAAACATGGAATGAAAAAGTGCCGGATGCTCACCGCCGTCCACCTCGCGAGCATGATTAATAAAGATAGGAACCGAAGTGAGGAATCGAAATGCGCGTGTCTTATCGAATCCACGGTTCATGAAAATTTGGAACCGGTTCTCAATACCAAACCCGATTGATTACCTGATGTATCGATTGTAAGGAATGTGCTCACCAGTGCCCATTCACCATTTTAGTGCCTGATTTAAAGCCGGGTGAGAAGGTTGAGGAGTTGTTTTTGTGTTTATATTGTCAGAATTTTGCAGTTCAGTGCACTCTGCAAGATTACCTTTGGTTTTATTTAATTATCCTTTTATATCCAATTTTGTATTTTTTACCAAAATTTCAACAGGAATATTAAATAAGAAGTAAATATATGTGGGGTAAAAATTTATGTACATAAAGGAATCAATATTTTAATATAATTTCATTTTTGATCTGTGAATAAAAAAAAGTAGATAATTGATTGCAATCATTAAGTCTGACAGTCAACTTGCCCAGAAACATCCAACTTTCATGCTTAATTCAAGCATCTCAGCTTTCCATGTCTTTTAAAGCTGAAAATTGCTTTTAAAAATTTAAGTCTAAGCTTAAGCTTGTCAAGTGTAAGTCAAAGTTTAAGAATACTCAAAACACAGAGGGAATTTTTAGTAATACCAAGTAAAAAATTAAGAGCATAATCTCACAAAAATATTTGTGAGACTACTGGTAGATCGGAGAGAAATATGCATTACAGGTTAATCACAGCCCCAGAAACAAACTAATTTTTTTATTTAATTCCACAAATGTTATTCGACCACAGGAAATCTCTCTTCAAGGTGCAATGGAAAGTATAATTAATTCCAACCAGAGTGACTATCCTTCCAGCTTGCAGGCAGACTCCTGTTCCTAGTGTTATTTTAGCAGTTTAGGCACAGTTATGGAAGGGACAACAATGTCCTTGAATATGGGCTGGGTGATGGAAGTAACAGATGGCTTGCTCTGGTTGAGAGTCTCAATAATCATCTGCCTCATATCCCGATTTGCGTCCCCTCTCACCGCAAGCAAAGCCAAAATGTGCTCCTCCCTGTAGTTTTCACATTGGGGGAAAAACACAAACAGAGTAGGCGATGCAGTTAGAGGCGCCTTCTGAGGCCTTACTGACTTAACTGGTTTGTATACCAAATATTGGTGAATTTATGAACAGACTGGTTTTAAAGTCTTAAAATATTTCCTGCAAGCAGCTCACCTTATGTCAGGGTACTTTGAGACCAGAGTGGACACTTCGAGATAGAGCAGCGTGGGGTCGGTAAGTTTAAAGACCTCTGCAATGGCAGCAATGGTGTTACAAAGACGGTCAGTGTCTTCACCCTGGAAGAGCATGGTTAGAGGACATGTACACTGTTGAGTGCACTCCAAGGTAGGGATAAATGGGTAGACACCCTTGGTACAAGAGGAGATACTAAAAACTGCTATACATCTTCATAAACATAGTTATTAATTACAAAGGCAAAAAGAAAAAAAAATGCTAGTATAATCAGAACACAAAAATCATACAATACACAAAATGATTCAAGTAAAACATTTGCTTGGTAATATAAGGGGTAGGATTCAGTAATAATTGCAATGAAACTAAATCATAAACAACAATATTACACTTAAACAATTGCGACTGATCCTGAAATAAGTTTAGAATACAAAATGGGAACATACAGCTGAGAGCTTCCTGAAGAGGAACCTGAACTGATCAGCCTCCTTGATCATTCTGTCTGCACCCTCTTTCCTCTCTTCGGGGCTTTTGAACGAGATGCGTTTTTGCATTACAGCTTTAATGTATTCCATCACCACTCTCCGGTGGGCCTCTTTCGTCATCTCCTGAAAAACACACACACACACGCGCACACACACGCCTTTGTTTGGCCAAGCCATTAAATAAATAAAATCTAAATAAAAACATTTACAAACAACTAAATAGTACTGAACATCCAAATTTTCATTTTCAACAATGACTAATAACAGGCTCATTCAAGAGCGGTCACAGTGGTCCAATTTGATGGAACTTTTCCATGAATACACCATTACACCATTTTCTTCCTCAACATACCTCGTTGTATGGCTTCTTAATCTTGGAGAAGTCATTGAAGTAATCCTCTACAGTTACACAGATGGTGTCCACTGCATTGGAGCCACTCAGCCATTTCCTCGTCAGCAATTCATTTAGGTGTTGCTACAATGAGAGAAATGTTGGCCAATTGAACAATGTGTGAAATATGTCCATTTACTTTAAACAGGAAAAACTGTTTAGAACCTGCAACCTTACCAAGTTACACAGAAAGAACATTATGGGCATAATCAACCGTTCAATTAGTCATTATGATAGTCAAGACTTCTGCATTACATGTTTACAATGGACACATTTCACACGTCTTCCTTCAACTTATGAGCCCTAAAAACTGAAGGTGCTTACAAAGTCAACAAAGAAGAGGTGGGTTTTTCTCCACAGCTGCAATAGCACCCCCAAGCCTGTCTCTAAACAACCGTCTGTCTCCTCACCTCAAGGTCCATGAAGACTTCATCCAGTAGGAACTGACAGCCCTCTTTGGCCACCTCGTTCAGAGTCTTCTCAATGGCTGCATCATTTTGACTGGTCTCAGTCTTTTGAGAGTATTTCTTTTTCAAGCTGTTTATCGACTCCCTGCAGGGAAAAAAGGCTTGCAAATTGTGATAGAAGGCAATGATTGACCGGTACCCGGCAAAGTATCAGGAAGTATTTTATTTTTTAAATATAAGCCTGTGATTTTGCCTACAAAGAATGAGTAATCTTAGACTGAGAAGTAATGAGAAGCATACTTAAACGTCTGGCAGTTGTTGATGATTGCGATCATGTACTGAACATAACACTGTGGTAGCTGGCGATCTTTCAAGTGCTCTTCCTTGTAGGCAATCGCCTCTTCCCGATACCTGAGTAAAGGGATGTAAAGGACCCAGGTATTTTGTTCAGGCGTCAGCATTTGAAGAACACCACACTATCCATTGGGAATTGAAAACGCTTGCCTCTTCTCCACTGAAATGACCAGCTGGCTAAACAATACAGTATATTTACTTAGAAGGAGATATATGATCTCTCTAACCAGATTTCTCTAACCAGAATCTGAAAGAAAGAATAGAAAGTATACTGGTCTTAACTTACTACATATTTAAGGTGTATAAGGTGTTACTAAATACTGAAACACTTTGAACACTTGATTTTCTGATGATATTATTCTGAGGCAATGCAGACATGAATAGCTTTAGAGAGCAATGAGGTCTAACTGGATGCTACTCAATTACCTGTGCAGGAAAGAGGACATCTGCTTTACACACAGCCGCAGCACCTCCTCTTTGAAGGTATCATCGATCTGAGCAGCCACCTGTAAATTCTGTTCAAACATCTGACCATAGAAAAATGTAATTAGTGTGGAAATTACACTGCTATAATCGGGAGGCAAAACACCGCCTTTGCACAGCAGTGGTCCCCCAACCCTGGTCCTGGAGAGCTCCAATCCGGTTAGTAATGCATCAATTGATCAAAATGTTTTTGTAATAGCGAATTTTCACAAACCAAATTTGTCACAAAGCACTTAACAGGTTGCATTACCCAGAGGGAATAAAAAAAACAGAAAACTCAGTTCCAGTTTGGGAAAACTGGAAAATGATTCCCACTTGATCTAGATGGTTTGATGGACCATTCAATATGATTCAGGAAAATATAAGTTCTGGATGCAGTTTAATGTCACCTTGGTTGTATTAAAAGTATAAAATCTTAATTGTCAGTTGTCAATTATCAGATGACCGCTGGTGGTCTGCGGGAACATTATGTGATCAGAAACTAATTCAATTAGCAAGAGCGATATGCGGCAATCAAATTAGCTCGCGTTACAACTGGATATATAGTAATTACATTGTAACGATTCAGTCTTCAGTGGTCGATATAGTCAGTGGCATTTATTTTGGTTTTCATTTGTGTGTATGGACTGTTCCAAAGGTCTGGGGACAATAGGTGGTCTGCTGAAACCTGCTGTATTCCCCATTATAAATTATAAAACAGATTGGAGCGCTCTAGTTGTACAGGGAGGAGTCCTGTTACCTCCTAGGGTAGGTTAGAGAGTGTAGGAGTGTAGTACCTGGAAAACGATAGCAGGAAGTGTGGTCTGGTAATAGCCATCCTGATCTGCTTCTGGCTCTGCCTCCTTTTTCCAGTCCTTCTTGTCTGTCTCCAACGCCTTGCGAAGCCAGCCAGTGATGTTGGACTGAGGGAGACAGGCAAAACAGAGTGCAAGATGCTCAAATTGTGCCGAAGCTACATCTAAGTCATCTAAGCCCGCTTTTTTAAAGCACCCAATGGTCCTTCAAGGCATACATGCGGACTGGCGTTACATGACATGATTCATGGGCCTCAAACACAACTCGAGTCACAAATTAGGTCGACTTACGACTTAATTTATAGAAATTCATCTGTTCATTCATCTGTAGAAATTCAACTTGATAAATGTGAATATATATTATATATATATATATATTATATTTCTTTATATTGAGACAGTGTGACTGCAAGACACTTAATTACAGTGAAAACATTAAGCTAACCTTGCTGTAATGTCAGATAGCATAATAAGAAACCTCTTATGAAAGTAGGTTTTTAAAATTAGAATTACATTTCGACAATTTTCACTGTCATACGTAATGCTCATTCATTATGACATCATCATTTGTTCGGCTCGCCTTTCTATAGGGTAAAAGTGAGCCTTACAAGCCAATTCAGGCAGGCACAGAGCTCAGGTGTAGTAGTGTAAACAAGGTAGTAGTCGCAAGTAGTAAACAGTGTTACTACAAGACCTTATTTTAAAATTTTTATATCATCGTTTGAAATAAAACCTTCTTTTTTTTTTTTTTTACTTGATATGGATAGTAAGTTGACTTGGTATTACCAAAGGGTTTATTACTCATTTACCTTTTATTGATGAGTCACCCTGTTTCCAGAGAAAACTCTTATGTTTAAAGACAACTCGTCCCAGAGGAGGCCAGACCAATTCAGATTATTATGTGGTAGCACCTTGCCTATTGAAGATCGTTTCTTCAATAATATCCTTCATTAACTAGTATTTTTTCCCCAGTAGGAATGCTACTTGATAGCAAGTCATTCAATTCGAAAATTATTTACATTTATGAAATTTAAAATGTGAAATCAAACTTCTAAAACTAAATAACTTCTAAATCTTGGCATCATTGCAAGAGAAACTAGGTAGCATGGTAGTTAGTTACCGTGAAAGTCTGGATGTACTTGCTGAGCAGCTCGTCGACCACCTCCTGAGGCAAGAGGGGCTCCAGCTTGTTAATATCACACTCGGCAAAGAGCTCCGGGTGGCCCATCATCTCCACACTGAAATACAGAACGGGAGGTTAAGGGGAGAGGGGAAGATGAACTCAATAAATCACTATCAAAACAATGCAAGTCAATGTGTAATAAATACTGTTTGAGATCTGAAGTAATCTTCTATGTTAAAAAGACAGATCTGCATCAGCCAACAGTTCTTACACCGTGTTGACAGAAACTGAACAGGGAGGTGGCTCTCTTTGTTGCTGAATGAAAACAAGGAGACCCCCATGCATGCTATTTGCTGAATATTAGATTAGATCACCTTATTTTGCTAGGACTCCTCTTTCCCAGTCATGACAAGATGCAGCTTATCTGTAAATATCACCTTAAATGCTCCTTGTCATCCTTACCAACTATTACTATGTCAGGAGACCACAGAAGTGTGAAATGGGACCTAGATATATAATGTATAATGCATTTTTTTAAATGTGTATGTCAGAGCTGGTATGCAAGTGCCTTCCCTTCACGGGTGAGATACAAAAGAAGCAAATGGGGAGACACTAACACTAAATGTATGAATGAATGGAGTATGGAATTCACAGTTTATTGTGAATAAACAATATATGAAAGAGCACAATTTATGTATGGAAGTCAGGAGGTTTTCATGCTACAGGTGCAAACAGAGCAGAAGTGCAGCACTGCAGCTGATTTGTTATACAAGTTTAGGGTAGATGTTCAGGGAACAAAAGTGAGAGCAAATGTGAGACAGAAACACAGAGGCATAATATGACAGGCTAGGAACCTTTTGTAGGTGTTGAGCACCCAGGTGAGAAGGGAGACTATCTCGTTGGCCTCCAGGTCCTCAGAGGCCAGCTCCTGCATGCGGGCTGAGAGGGCAGTGTGGTAGAGGTTGAAGAAGACAAGGAAGGTGTTGTAGTGCGGGGGAAAGCACTGCACCATCAAGTTCTCCACCACAATCAGGTCATCCAGAACGTTCTTCCGCGTGATCTCTAGCAGCCGTACCAGCCACATCTTGTCTGACTCGCGGGTCTCTGACTGTGAGCCCTCAATACGTGTGCTCACCGTCCGCTCCAGCATCTCAAACATCTTGTCCTTCCACTTTTTGGGCCGCCCTGGCGGGATGAAACCCGTCTGCTTCTTGCGGTCCAGCATACGCCGATCAATCTTCTCCTCACGCTCAATGACGCGCACTACCGACACCAGGATAGTGGGGTCACGCCTCACTGTCACCATGGAGCGCTGTAGCACCATCCACAGCTGCTTAGCCAGCTCCTCAGAAAGGCCCTGCACCTCACCAAAGTAGTTTCGGATAAGGTTCATGTCGTGTGTGTTCTTGCTGTCCATGCGGTACTGCTCATACATCAGGTCGTCACGTGAGCACTCTAGGTCCATCAGCTTGCGGTGTGCCTGCAGCAGCTCGCCCTGCACAATCAGCTCGTGGGTTTCCTGAACAATCTCTGGCACTGTATAGTAAACACAATAACTAAAAAGTAAGTGCATACATCATCTCACAAACTGTTTACTAGACTCAATGTACCGTAATTTCCGGATTATTGAGCGCACCTGAATATAAGCCGCACCCACTAACTTTAAAAAGAAAAATATATAGGCCACACTTGTCTATAAGCCGCAGGTGTCCACATTGTAACATGAGATAGAAACACAGAAAGATGTTACACACAAATATTTTTTTTTACTTTTAATTAAATACGTAACGTAAATGTTTTTTTTTCCCCGAACAGTGCCTGTAACACGGCTGGTTAAAAAAATAGAAAATACAGTTTTACAGCCGCTCTATTTCCTTCTTTGACAGCCAGATCGATCGCCTTTAACTTGAAAGCTGCATCATATGCATTTCTTTGTGTGTTTTCCATGATGAGGGTGT
>JAOVYW010003885.1:1310-13633 GCA_025775045.1 Hiodon tergisus | reverse complement strand
CCCGCGTGGGTGGGTGTGTGTGTGTGTGTGTGTGTGTGTGTGTGTGTGTGTGTGTGTGTGTGTGATAAGAGCTGCATCAATGTTTGTCAGTGCCGTTTTTTACCCTTTGACGCAGACAGGTCTAAACATGTGTGCCTCCCCGTTACAGTTCACATGGCCTTTTTATACGCGTGACCTTTCCAGTGGAGCATGTGTACGCGCAGGGCTTCCCCGAGCACCTCGGGCCGCACGCCCCTGTTCCCCCTCTCCAGCGAGCGCTGTTCTCCCCCCGCGTCTGCCAGAGACAGGACGGCGCTTTTCGTCCTGGCCCGAGTCACTGCGTGAGATGACCGGGCGAGTCAGGCTGGGCGCAGGTGGCATCTGTCCATCTGGCTGTCCGTCGGGAATACGGAGGAGTTTCTGTGTGTCCCTGTGCATTGGGGATGGATTATGCCTAGTCGCTTTTATTTGCAACGTTTCAGCCTGTGCTGTTTTCTCCCCCTCTTTCTGAGATGTATCTAACTATCCTTCGCCAGCCTGCTTGGATATGTTCGTGTTTAGGTTTTGGCCCCCTAGCTCGGTGATTCTCATCTTTCCCCCCGGTTTCTGCTTAAGTCCCAATGCACGCACAGCCCAAGGGAGGCAGATCCTAATTAATGTCAGTCAGGGCAGGGCCGCTCTCGCATGACAAAGCCAGGAGTGTCGTGACAGTGGCGCCCCCGACTGGGTCTGATGTTTGCTTTGTGACCTCTGTCTCTTTCACTGCCGTCATGGTAATCTAATGACTGCGTTAAAATGCATCTTTAAGTAAAGTCATAAAGTTTTGTGAAACAAAATGCACGAATGCTGTATTTTCCAATAAATATCTTGCTTGTGCATTCGTATGACCTGACGACACGTTTTATTTATAGAATTTTGCCTGCATGTCAGCGTTTAAAATTGACAGTGCAGTCTTGCGGTTTGAGTGGCTGTCTGGCCCGTGGTCTCTGTTGGAAAATGGCCGGTGTGTGGGGAGGGCTGTCGTTTGACGCTGTGTGGAATTGTTCATCCTTTTGTTACACTTCTTCAGTCCCCAAACCCCCCCCCCCCCATCTACTCTGCTTCATTTCCCTCCGTCACACTATACTCTCTCTCTCTCTCTCTCTCGCTCTCGCCTAAGAGTTCTGCCTGTAGAGCACAGAGCGGGGCAGCCGGGCGGCCGCTTCAGCTCGAAATGGCTGGCAGGGCCGGCGTTTGGGTGGGAGCGTCTGGTGGAACACGCGACCGGCGGGCCTGACGTCAGAGCTCCGCCGAGCCCCTTTGCCGGCCCAGTCTCCTAAACGACAGGATGTTTGGCTGGACTTTCTCTCGTTAAGCGCTGTTGGTTTTATCAAAGAAAACGGCGCGTTTAAGTCTCATCCCAGGGGAGAGGGTTTGAAGTTTGTTACGTTAAAACTCTGCTTGCCGTTGGCTTCGACACGGTTTCCCAAAATGCTCCTGAATAGTTGTGTTGAAATAAGACCTGCCTTTGTGGCTTCTAAATCTCTGGCCTTTATTTAGGAAACATTTTCCATATATTTCATGAGATCTTTTCTCCAGCTATAGACCTCCATTTCAGGGTAAGAAATTCATTTTAAAATCAAGTGAAAAAAACTTGGTGGGAGAAAAGACTTACATTTGTTTATAGGAAACTCTTGTAAATATAAACTTGTCAATATTTTAAAATGACATGTTTTGAAATGTATTTATTTATTCAAAATGCAAACAAATGAGATTTGGTTGCAGGGTATAATTTGGTGTGTTAAACTGTACGAGCGTCAATTCTGGATGTTTGGATGGTGTTATTAGGGCTGAAACGAGTAGTCGAGTAACTGGTGTAATTCGATTACAAAAAACGATCAAGGGAAAATCTTAGCGTCAAAGCTTCGTTTAATTAACATCACTAGCGTTGTGTCAAGGTTCAACGTGTTTCACATGGACGGTTATTACTGATGCACTGTATTCAGAAATCAGGTGACGCGATGGGGCAAAGAGACAGGCAAGAGGAAACGACAGAAAATGTCCAAAGTTTGGGACCACTGTAGTGGTTTTTTAGCAAATGCTTATGCACTTGTGCGCTAATGCTTAAGTTTTCCTGCCCTTTTAATAAAGCGTTTCTCTTTTCATGGCATTTGTCTACTACAATTAACTTTTATGTTTTTCAAACGCCATCTACTGTGTTCACACGCCTGTTTTCAGTCTTTCTATTTTTAATTGATCTGTATATCCTTTAATTATTCAAAATTAAATGAATTATATATTTTAGATGTTTTTGGTCTTCACATCTGAACTTAGTTATTATTTAACTTGGTTAAAGTTATTATGAAAACATAAGTTGTATTAATTATATATTGTGGCTTTTAATTTTTTTTATTTAAAAATTTTTAAATCAGTAAATCATTTTTTATAATGAGAGGATTATATTTTTAAAACTCAATTTGTGGCTTTGTTTTTGATTATTTATATTTTGGATATTTAAGGTTTTGCTTTGACCTTAACTGTGGACAGACGTTTGTTTTATTTAAGTTTAAAATGTCAAAATTAAAGGTTATAGTAGTAAAACTCAATATGTGGATTTTGCAGTTTTTAAAGTACACTTTTACACATGCATATGCTGATTTAGGGTTTTATTTAGTTAAATTTTATTTCAATTTTTTTAGCTTTTTATCCGATTAATCAGAGAAATAATTGTCTGGTTAATCGATTATCAGAATAATTTGTAGTTGCAGCCCTAGTTGTTAGTACAGGCTATATACACTGTAATATCTCGACGGCCGCGTGGCATGATGGGGGCATTTGCTGAGACGTTTCTGGGTTTTTAAAATTCGATTTGTGAAAGAACTTAGGCGCCGCTTGTCCCCGACGCTCCCAGGGCTCAAATGCGCTTCCAGAGGTGATTGTTATAATTTCCCTGCCCGTGCTGCCAATTCTCCCGTGGGCGCCTGGCATTTGCGTTCAGTCCCTCTTGTTGGTTTTACGGTTGTGGTACGCCTCGGAAGTCAGGGCTGTCCTTGAAAGGCTTTAATTGGCTTTGCCGACCACGCTGGTGAAAAAGGTTTTGTCGTCTGCTTGCTGCGAGGTGTCTTGACTGGTTTATTTGGTACGCAATGCGCTGATTCGGAGCTGCAGCGTGCAAAGATCGACTCGGGCCGATTCCTCCACGAAAAGCGCTTCGGTGCATATTTAATCCGACTGCGGTTTTAAAATAGCTCGGCTGTCTGTGTGACGGGGAACTAGCCCGGTCCCGAAGGGTTCGGTGCTGCCTGTGTGAAGTAGCACGTGCGTGGCACACCCCGGTGTTGCTTGTGCTATGGAAAACCGTGCGCTGATGCTTTTCTTCAATGTGTGGGTTTTTTTTGTTTTTTTTTTCTTCAGGCGAGAAGGAGAAACCAAAAATAAATTTGGAAGAGCTGGCGATCAAAAAGGTGAAGAAGAAAAAGAAAAAGAAACACAAAGAAGGCGAGAAAAGGAAACGGCCCAAGATGTACAGCAAGTCCAGCCAGACAGTGTGTTCGGTGCTTCGGTCAGAAACCCCAGGCCTGCCACCCAAGCTCAGCGATTTTAAACCTCCCCTGCTTGTCCAGCAGGGCGGCGCCGTCACCGCATCGGAGAAGAACTGCAGTCCCCTCGGCTACAAGCCCTCCGTGCCCGACGACTCGCACTTTGCCTCCCCTAAGGTGCCGCGGCCCCCGGCCCCGCCACCCGGCATGGAAGGGCTGGAGTTCGGGCGGCTCATCCACGTGGAGCAGCAGCCCAACGGGGGTGCCCTGGTGGCGCACGCCTACAGCCAGGAGCTCCGCCACCTGTCTCCCATGGAGATGCAGCGCTTTGCCGAAGAGTTTGTCACTCTGGCGTTCGGGGAGGACGAGAGTGGCGCGGCACGCTACGTGATGGGGATTGTTCATGGGGCGGCGTCGTACCTCCCCGACTTCCTGGAGTACTTCTCCCTCAAGTTTCCCAACTCCCCTGTCAAGATGGAGATCCTGGGGAAGAAGGACATTGAAACCACTACTATGTCGAACTTCCACACTCAGGTAAGTTGTAACCCCGCTTTTTCTTTTTGTAAAGCGCTATGAGCCGGCTAGTGTTTCCAGGCCTGGTCTTGTCTTCGCTGAGAAAGTCATTCAGAAGAATTTCAGTAAATTGGTAAATCGGCTTCTTTTTCTGAAACTGGCTCTAATGGACTTACAATGATCCTGTTCTGTAACTCTTTGCTTCTGAATGGCAGCCACGTTTCTGATGGGACCCGGGTGTAGGTCTGATGCTTATTGCTCTAGTTTAGTTATCTTGGTGGATTTTATGCTCCATACAAACTATATGGACAAACGCAGTCTTTTCTGTCTTTTTACCCTTGTGTGGAACGATCACTGATAAGCGATGCACAGCTTTACTCGCTGATGAGTCAGGGGGCATCCTTCCCTAGTCCTGGAGAGCCTGTTGGTTAATTGTGTTACCGGCGGTAATGTTTAGGTGAGCATTTTCCTGGTGCTTGTTGAGGGAAAGCTCAAAGGCACCATGGCTCCTCAGTCCCAGGGTCCGACACCCCATTAGTAGCGTTAATACGAGGTCTGTTGTCGTTTTGATTGTGCTCTATTTGAGTGAAGGTGGGGGGGCGTATTTATAATCTGCCTGCAGACCAGTTCCCCCCCGCCCGCCCCCCCAAGTACTCCGTCTGTTTGCTTGGGAATCAGAACTCTGACCCGAGTTAACACCCTAGCTCTGTTGGTTGACACCCAAGGAATGGAAAAATTTCAGCTCCCCCTCCTCCACCTAATGAACATTTGTACAGCTACCGATGGGCTGAAGGGAAGTAGCTGTTTAATGTAAGTTCGCAGGGAATCCGAGTCACGTGTGGCCTTTGTGTTAGTAATTCTTTACACTTTAATCACTTCTGCTGCTCTAAAGGACCTGTAAAAACGGTTCAGTAAATTTGGATTGAAGCGGGCGGGACACTAGCCGTCAAAGAAAATGGGTGAGCGGATGTTGTGTACCGCGTTCCTGTGCCAAAGGAACGCGGTCTGTGTGATGGTGCATACAAGCCTGTCAGTGACAGCCTGTGTGGTACTTCGTATAACGGTCACACTAATACTGTGCAGTACATGGTCTTACAGTGTAATTATTCTGTTTTCACTCTCTCTCTCTCGCCTTGCACTGTGTTCTGTACTTGAGGTTGGATAACAGATCATTAGATATTAATAAATAATTTGTATTAAAACATTTATTATTTTTTTATTTTAACTTTATTATAATAAATTATTAAGCCAAAATGGTTCCTGTGAACCGTGTCATTTAGAATATCTCCACGTGTTTAGCGTTGACTCTAGTGCCGTTCACTGGGTTGTCTCTACCTCAGTGGGGCATGTGATGGCCAAACCAACCTGCGTTTTGCGAGTGGGCGACATGATTTGAGACCATGGATCTAACTGGGAATGACAAATAGGTTTGGGACAATCGCTTGCGCTTGGGGTTGTAAAGGCTGTATATCAGTGCTGATTTGTCAAAAAACCCTTTTTGTCATTATTTCAGTACTTTAGTGAGACCTTGTGTTGACAGTGATATTTCGATCCAATACGTTCCTGAAAGGAAGGGCTTTCCTATCCGGTGCTGGCAGGGGGTGTGGGCTGTTGCCCCTGATTACTCATCCAACAATTATCTTGGGCCCCTCACCTGTCCAGGTTTCATTGGACCAGACCAAGTTTAGAGGGCGGTCAACACGTTCCGTCAGCCCCGCTCAGTGCAGCACACGTTCGGTGGAGAGGGAAGTGTGGGCAGCCGGATCTTTGGAATGGCGGATAATAATGCATTTATTTATTCATTTATTTATTTAGTGGGATTAAAAAGTCCTGACATAAGCGATCTGGGCAGCTGAAGTCACGCGGGGTGAGCGTTCGGCAGTCTGAGAGTGGGGCTGTGTCTCCATCGCTGTCACGGACTCCTGTTTAATTCCCAGTTCATCCGATTAGTTCCTGCTAATAAAGTGTTTATAGAGTCGATCTTCCCGGCTCCCAGGCAAAATGCGCTTGGCAAAAAGGTTGTTTTTGACCCCGGCCTCCAGGAACCACCTTGGTTCACTCTTTTTCTCGTCGCCCGTCTGCTTTCCGGGGTGGGAGGCACGGTTTGGGAAGGGGGTGGGGGGTGGAGAAGCCTGGGCTCTGAAGGCTCATTGACTCCCCGGTGAAAGGCCTCCTTTCAGCCCTAACGAGCGGTCTGTGTTTCCAGTTAGCTGGTAAACAGCGCGTGCTGGAGCGCATGGGGAGCGGGCAGATGGCGACCAGTGGAGGAATGACAGGACATCTATACTGGGTCATCCTCAGAGAGCCTTCAGCCCTAACTAGGAGAACCTGCTCGGGGTCTGTCCCCAACACTAATGTGATGGATGTGCTTATGCTTTATTAATAGAGTCTTTTTAAACATTGGCTGCGATGTATATGTTGGCTGTACTACTTCCCTGTTCTTACGGTCTTTTCTGCCTTGCGCAGTTTCCTACCTATAAATTCACCTTCTCCTGGACCTGGACTTTCACTATGGTTTCCTAGCAACCGTTTTTATCCCCGAAAATAGAATGTTTTATGAAAGAGCTTATCTGGGAAATGTCATGGTGTTGAATTCTAAATACTTTGGGATGAAACCGAGTTCTGCCTGGGCGGATTTCAGTCTCGCTGCTGTGTCGTTCGCGGCGCTTTGACATCCTGCCTTTTTGTCGTGACAAAATCTGCAGTCGGCACGCACGTGGAAATGGCCAGCCCCACTAATCGCTCAGGTTTTTCACCACCAGCCGTAACGAAGTTTGCCCGTCGGGCATTCTGCAAGTCGTTTCGTCGTGGTTCTCTTGCTCGATGCACGGCTGCAGTGTGAGCAACGCAGCCTACACTTCATCTGCTCAGCTGGAGAATGGCGCACGCTGTCCCGATTTAACTGGTTTTCCCCGGATGCGCGACTGCATGGTGCGTGGTTAACTGCTCGCTCCTGCTGCACGCCGCTGTCGTTAACTGCTCCGGGCGCGTTTACCGCATCGCCCCCTTTGGGCTGAAATGATTTCCTGAGCCTCTGCAGCGTCTCTGCAGCTGTACCACTGATCTCCAGTTGAGCTGTTCCAAAAGGTTCAGCCGTTAAACTGGACAAGAAAAGCTTTCTCCTGTTAGCTTCGATGCATTTGAGTGCCGGTTGTAGTGTGCGGTCTAATGGATTAATGATCACAGGAGCAGAGTTTTTGCACATTTAGAAAATAATTTTCTTTCTCTTAACTTGCTGGCTTGGGCAGTGGTGCTTGATGGAATTCCTTCTTCGTTCAAAGCTATAGGAAACTATTCCTGTATGCCGACTTTAAAAAAAGATATATTCCCACTGTCAAAAACAGAAAAGCAGATAGTCAATACCACGACACGAGCTTGAATAATTCAGCGGAAATGGATATAAAACTGTTAATATTAAATGTAAATGTAATGAATCTTCATGTGAATTGAATGCTGCCTATGATTAAAAATTGATTATAATAAATTAGTTCCCTTTCAAACCCACGCCATCACTAAAAGCTTGTTTTCCTTTAAGAACCCAGAATTCTGAGCAGTTATTTCAAAAAAGTGTGCCTGACGTGGTACTCCCCTGATCTTATGGAAGTATGGTGGCTGTGACTCCTGTCTCTGTTCTGCAGATTTTGTACCGATTTTGTATCCCTTGTCTTAACGTACCAAAAAAAACCGATTTGTTTTGTTATTAGTGCTGTAAAATATTAAATGTTTAACCGATAAGTATATATCTTACCGTTACCGGTGAACCGCTGGGTTGAACCTTCCACAGGGGCGCGTCCGCATGTGAATTTTACCAGCCACTGTCCAAATTACTCTGCATTTAATTATGGTCCTTGGGTTATTGTTTAGGGTCAGTTTACTGCCTCCTGGGTATCAGGAAACCAAACCTTTACAGTAAGGGAGGGAGTCACTTGGGTGTAATATTTTCCTGATGAGTCTTCTGTAAGTGTGCTCGGATGGGATGGTTTGACTGGTGGTCAGGTCCTAACGAGGTAATGGAGCTGACCCTATACGTGGGCCGGGGGGGGGGAGCCTTCACACATCACTGCATCCCTGTATCCTTGCCTGCAGCAGACAGGAAATTGGTGGCGCTCACCGACATCCTGTTCTGGCTGCTGTTTGTTTGATGCTTTGGGAGATATCTTCTTTTTGGGGAGTTTTTTCTGCGTCTACTGTTCCCTCATTAAGGATTCAATATAATAATAATAATGGTAATAATAAAATTCTGGAAATAATAATGTGCAGTCTGTGCTCAGTGAGGATTAGGGTAGAGTAGGGTGTAATCCTCACTACCGTATATGTAGCTTAGACCCTGCTGAGACATGGCCAGCGAGAGGAATGCCAGTTCCTCCACAGTGTGAAAGGCGTGGCCACGCACATGTTGGGACTGATACTCTGGCTGGTCTTCTCCAGTAGCCTTCCCAGGTTTGATGGAACCTCTCCTGGGGACCCTCGGTGCCTCTCTCAGCTGGAGCGAGTCTCTGTGTCTGCTCCTCCTCAGACTGGAGGAATGCTTCCCAGCCTTGCTGGGCCTCTGCACGACCATCTGGAGAACGCAGACGGCGCCATCTGGGCGCAATGCGACGGGCCTTTTTAAAATAATAATAATAAAATATATATTTAACCTTAACTAAGACCATAGGCTCTGAAAGGGCTTTATAAATGTGTTTAAAAGCTGGTGGTATTGCGTTTTAAGTCCAACGTGGGAGAAATTTCTCCATTTTCTTTTCCTCTGTTTCCTCGTCCATCGTCCGCTCGGTCGCCTGTCGGATTACCTAGTTACGGTACCACATTCCGTAGTCCCTGGACCGCAGCTGGGGCTCGCCGTCCGGCCCAGCTTGAGGACGGCCGCTGTAGAAACGCGTGGCCTGTGTCCCGATTACCAGGTTGGACTGAGTAACAGTGGGCGGTTCTGCGTTTCACTGTGTGCTGCAGGGCCTGTTCCCCTTCCCCCCCCCCCCCCCTCACTCAGGCCCTGCATGTGGCCTTGTCTAACCACCTCCTCCAGTCTTGTGTTCCTGTGAGTCACGTGCCATTGAGAAGTTCGTCGTGAATGTGACCCCCATGTAAGTGTAATTGCAGTGCTGTTGGTAGCACAAAACCCTGAATCATGAATCATTCTGCTGCGCGTTGGAGACGGGCAGTCTCGGTGCCCGCCTCTGTGGCGTTTACAGAAGCGCCGGGGCTGCCACACAGCCGGAGATTTGAAATTCCTCGCAGTTCGCACGAGCCGTTTTCCAGACCCCTTGAACATGTGTCGAGGGTCTGAAGGGACTGGGTATGTTTATTATTATTATTTTTTTCTTCAAATCTACTTTCTTGACTCCAGGCGACCGGTGGAGTGCAGGTCTGTCTCCGGTCTCCGACCGTGGCCTTGTTAGTTGTGAAGAAAAGTTGCCATGTCATTCTGGCGACCTTCCAGGACTGACCCAAACGTCACTGGTGGAATCCAGCTAGGAGACTGCTTCCATAAAGCGGACCTTATTTGTCTGCCAGCCCGAAATGTCAAACGAGCACCTGTTTTGTGTGCCGTTCCTTCTCCCGTTATAATCGAACAGGCTGGGAGGGGGAAGTTCTCGGAGGCTGTTCCTGTGGTCGGCCTCCTCCGCGACACCCTCGCTCCGGTGTTGCCTGAAGGTGGGGGCCAGGAGGTTTTCCCTCTCGGATTCACGTGTCGCTTTTTCAACATCCGCACAGTACTGGTGATGCAGCCAAGGGACTATCGTTCTTTACCTCTCCCCCCACAACGCATGCGACTTTCTGCTAGCTCTTTCTTTTAATAGCCCTGGGTCGCCTTCAGTTTCAGGTTGAGTGAGCTTTTGAGTGGCTTTTTAAAAACTGCATCCGTTTTGAGTGATTTTTATTTATTCATCTTTTAACCTGATTTTGAATTCCAGTCGTGGTCCGAACTTTCCTGACCTGACGTTTTCACCTTTCTGGATGAGTGAGACTTTGGCCCCTGGCCTCCATCGCTCGGAGCCAGCCACCGGGTTCGATGTGCATGTCCGGTTCCACTCGTTGTTTGAGTCTCGGCTCCCACACACAACCTCGTCACGGGCCCGCTGGGTACTTACAGCGGAGCTAACCAGTCTAAATTGTGTCTAATTACATGGAGTTCCGACTTCCTCCCCCAAGTCCTGAGCTGTAGGAACTTGTTCTATGGCCTAATCACCCTGGTGCTACTGGTTTAAAAAAAAAAACTTTAGTAGCTGTGCGTGGTCCTCGGGGAAACTGTCCAATCCACACTTCTCTCTCTGCTGCTTATACCTCCTCTTCAGCAGCTCAGGGTTTGAGTGGCATTTTACATTATGGCACTGGTGTGGCCGCGAGCTGCAGCGGTTTACTGCGCCGTGAGCGTGGGCAGGCCGTCTGGGGGAGCCGCGTGTACCTGCCGGTCGGCGTGTCGCGGAGGGCGCTACGCCGAGGGAAGGCTGGCGGGGAGTGGCTCACCCTTCATTTCAGTTAGAGTGGAGACGCATGGGCGGGAAAAGCAGCAGTAATGCTGGGAACCGCCAAACCCAGTCAACGGTCCTGCTGACTAGATATCCACAACATGGAGGAAGTTTTGTCAGCACCCTCAACTAATTCAGGACATGTTTTGGTGCGGAAAATGAAATTCCGTTTTCCCGTTTCTAATAAAGTTGTCAAGTTGCAATTTTTATTTTCGTTATTTTTATGGTCCCGAAAGCCTAGCGTGCCATGCTGCTTGTGCAAGTACTAGGCTCTATCAGAGGGTGCGGGCGCGCTTTAAAACCTCCTAAACCTATAGGGGTGGTAATCCATCTTAGCCAATATATTACTGATGCATCAGTTGACAATCTGCAAAGATCATTCAGCGCCTCAGTGATGACTTTGTACCATCGGCAAGCGACAGAACCGTTTTCATTGGACGTGTTTTAGCGACTGCGTTTTAAATGAACACCCTGGTGTCAAGTGAACCAACAGTGACGCACCAACTGCGCTGGCCTATTTCAGTGCAGCCACACTAAGACCAAGCCGTTTACTTTGGTTTGGCGCATTTACTAGCTAAACTGCACGAGTTCTACGTTCTAAGAATGTTCTTTTTCTTATATTCTCTATAATATACTCCAATATAATTAAAATATACGATTACATTTTTAAAATAAGAAACCGTTTTTATTATTAATATAATGACCTTTTGTCAAGTTGCTCGAATCGGTTTGAAATGATCAAACTTGTATTGTGCCATTTTTGGTCACCGTATTAGCCGTTTCAGCATTAAAAAACAATGCTATACGGAATGTTGCCACAGCCGCCAGGCTCGGTTAACTCTGTTCCACGTGCAGTGCGAGGTGTAAGCCTGTTTGGGATAGGAGGTGTGTGTGTGTGTGTGTCTGTGTGTGTTTTCTCTCTCTCTCTGTCACTCCCAGCTCCAGGGCCAGTCCTCACTGGGCGGCGATGCATTTACTAAAGGAGGCGGGGGAGGAGCGACTGCTCCCCAACATCCCCCCCACCCCCCAGGGAGGATGGTGTAAAACGTTTCCCGCGCAAGGGCAGGGCAGGGCAGGGCCGCCTCCAACCTTGAAAAGCAAAAGTGCAAAAACACGTCCTTCTGGTTTAGCAGGCTTACTGCAGCACAGAGGCTGGCACTAATGCACAAGAGGATCCCCCTCTCGCCCCCTCTCGCCCCATTTCCCTGCTGCACCCCGTTGGGCTTCAGCACACCGACACCTGCATTCATCTCCACTAATGCCTTTCTGTTGCTTACAGGAGAACTGGGTTGGTTTGACGCTTAAGTTCGTATTTGGACACTTGCGAAAGTGCGTGCGTGCGTGCTTTATGTGGCAGACTCCCAATATGACTGTTGCCTTTGCCAGCGTAATAAGTCACAAATGGGGACGCTGCCAATCTGTTACATGTCAACGTTGGAAGATCTGCACAGTCAATACGCTTCTTTTATTTGTGCTGAGCGCGCTGTGATCTATGCAAGTTCACCTGCAAGTTAGTCCCAGTTGTTAATTCAGTCTGGCAGACGCTCTGCATCCTTGCGGCCCTGACGGACGATGTCCTCCGAGAGCCCCGGGTAACGGCCCTGGATGGGTTTTCAATCTGTTTAACAGAAAAGCGCTCCTGTCATGTAAGGAACAGGGGGCTTCCTGCGCGGTTGTGTCTGTTAGGAAGACCGGATGGCTGTCGCAAAAAATCTGTTTGTAAGTGTGTTCAGCATCTCGTAGTGACGTCGGAGGTGTAAGTGTGTTCGGCATCTCGTAGTGACGTCGGAGGTGTAAGTGTGTTCGGCATCTCGTAGTGACGTCGGAGGTGTAAGTGTGTTCGGCA